>JAQIXL010002217.1:0-13882 GCA_034700245.1 Poikilolaimus oxycercus | reverse complement strand
CCCTCGTCTCGGTCTTGCCCCTGAAGTGAGGAGGGGCTGACAGAGACGAAGCAGGACTTGATCGACTTGCTGCAGGCGGCCACCTATCACAATGGAGCGAACAACATCGAGTTGCCTCCGACGACTCCCAGTGAGTTCTCCTCCTTCTCCTTGAAGGTCTTGCAGGAGCGGCACCTCCACCTCCCCTCTCAGCGTATTCCCAGCCGGGCTATCGAGACGCGCACCTCGCCCCTCCCCCGCCCGCCCAATCCACAAACCAATACAACAATCGCTCTTTCGACGACTTCGATGACGACTTCTGACACTCTTTCTCTCTCAAAAGAAAATATAATTTATTGTCAACATCTGTTCATCGGTGCAATATTTTGTGTGATAAAGGAAGGAAGGGTAATTGAAATGCGAGAAGAGCCCTGACAAGGAAAGGGTAAAGCTGAGCGAAGACAACAGATCGAAGAGAGAAGAAAGAAGAAGAGAAAGCCATGGCAGAAAGGCGACCCATATGAGGAAGGAGGAGAGGCCCGTGTGGCAAGCAACTCAACAAAGAAGGGAAGGAATCTACACGAGGGGAGAAGGGAAGAAGTGTCTAGTCCTTGTGGACTGTCCATGAGAAGGCACTCGCCAGTTGGAAGTCTTGAGGAAGAGCTCGGAGACTGTAGCCTGTCACCTTGCCCCGAGCGAGTTGTCTTCTCTCAGCAGACGACCAGCGTTCGTCGCGTCGCCGTCGTTCCGCCTCCCAGACTGAAGCCTCGAAGGAACGTCGAAGGACCTCGTCCACTCGAGAAGCCGCCGACTCCTGTTCCATTGTCTTCAAGGGAAGATTCTCTTACAGGAGAAGTATTGAAGTGAAGATTGAGAAGGGATTCGCCAGATGAAATTTGAAGATCGTCTCCCTCGACTGTGAGATTGAAGGAAGAAGATTGCTTGTTCTAAGGACTTAGAAGAAAGAAGAAGCTTCACCTGAATAAGACCGGGAAGGGCGTTGCTGATGACGAAGTGCCTCGAGTATCGTCCTTCCTTGTCTATTGTGGGAGTGGGAAGGAGCTCGGCTCTGGGAAGGAAGAGCCTCGTCAGCAACTCCTTCAGTTCATCATTTGTGGACGAAGAAAAGACGGGCGACGTCTGCAAAAACATGGAGGGGCGAGTCCGTCCAGCTACCTTATCAGCCCTCTTGGCAGTCTGCACACCGAGAGTCGCATCTTCTGAACTGAAGAACCACTCGGTCACGGGAAGGGGGAAGTCGGAGAGGGGAGGCAGCAGAGGAGAAGGAAGACGACTCGAAAGTTGGTGGAAGAAGGTCAACGAGGAGATGGCTGCTTCCCATGGACGGAAGGAGACTGTCGAGTGAGAGTCCGCTTGAGAGGGCGGCAGCAGGACAGCCCAGTTCACACCGAGAAGTCGAAGATAGTCCACCACAGCTGAAGACAATCGAAAGGGAAGAGGGAAGGCTTACTGTAGGTGACGGCGGCTTCAAAGGAGACATCGAAGCGGAAGGGATCCGAGAGGAGGGCGACTTGTCGAGGATCGAAGTGAGGAGGGAAGAGAGTGGTTGGGGAGAAGGTCAGAGCTCGGCCAATGCTCGCATCATAAGGTCGATTGTCTCTGCCGACGAGCACAAGAGAAGCACTTGGAATCTGAAGAAGGAGTTCAACAGGGAAATGTGAAAGTACAGGAATGCCGCCGAGATAGTCGAGGGGCAAGAAGAAAGAAGGCGCCGAGTCTTCGAGCACACGACCGAGGGCGTCTCTAGACACTTCCTTCACCACATTCCCACTCGATTCCAAGACCACGAGGCGGATGGAACTCGTCTAAAGATCTTTTATTCTTCGAAAGAAAAGCAGACCTCATCCGCCAGAAGGAGATAGCGATGGCCAGCGGTCTCCATGGCGAAAGGCAGCGAGTTCTCGTCGTCATCGGCGTAGAGGAAAGAAACGACTCCGTCAAATTCCTTTGTAGTGAGATGTGTGAGACGACGCGGCAGATTCGGCCAGGCGTAGTAGAAGTGACGGGCATGGGAGCCCTCCTTGAGGACGACGACTCTTCCCAACTCGTCGTAGCGGACTTCCACGTCGACTCGCGGCTCTTTCTTCGCCTCGCTCCACGCACTCACCAGTCGACCTCTCACATCAAAGTGGAAGTGGATGTCATCTCGATTTCGAACCCAACTGCCACTTCTCTCTTTCTCAAGAAGAACTTACCCATTCGCGTCGAGGGCAAATCTCGAGCCGAGGCCTTTCTTGGCTCCGCCCGCCGTCTCCAACTCCAGCTTTGCCTCGTTCACCTTCTCCAAACGTCCGTCCTTGTCGTATTGAAGACTCCAACGATGCTCCGGATTTTCATCTGAAACTTCCTCTTTTCAACAGTAGGAAGCAGTCTACCTCCTCGGACGAACTGGGCGAGATGCCCGTCGATGGAATAGACTCGCTTGTCGACTCCCTTCGAGACGCCACTTTGACTCCAACTGGCAGTGATCACTCGTCCGAAGACGTCTCTTTCAAACTTGACCTCGGCCACTCGAGTGCCCGAGACGAGGATCTGTCTTCTGGACACCTGGCCTTGTGTGTCCAGCTGAGTCTCGTACAACACCTGGGTACGGTAATGGTCAGGAAGTGGAAGGAGACCTTGTCTCGAAGAATCCTGGTTGTTCTGCCTTGTGAATGGACTTGATAGTCACGAATGTTGAAGATCTTGGCCGTGCGAGTGTCTCGAAGGACATTCACTGCCTCGAGGGCCGTTCCCTCGACGACAGCCTGCATCGAGGAGACGAGAAGGAACTCGTCATAAGAGAAGGTGAAGGAGGAGTCACGTTGACTGCAAACTCTTAGTGACCTTCGTTCATCCCTCACGTATCGTTGAGATGTGCCCCGTTCTTGTGAATCTCGGTGAAGGCAGCAAGAAGAGGGCCTTGCCACTCCAGACGACGAGCACCAAAAGGACCGAGAACGAGTGTCGGCCTCTCACTTCTTGACGTGTAGTTCAAGTGGAACTCCACTTCGTCCTCTCTGAATCCTTCTCGTTGAAAGAAAGAGAGACTCGAACCCGAGAGAAAGAACTCTTCCATGGATGTCTCTTCGAAGACGCAGTGAATGGCTAGCATCAGCAGTTCTGTACTCTTCCACTCCCTTCTTCGAGTTCAAGAGCACGAAGACTCCTTCGATGCCAGGCAACGAGCGTTTCTTCACTCGACCGCCTTCCATGAGCAGATCTTTCCATGTGTGAAGAAGTCCGAGAGGAGTCGTCACAGAGGACACTCCACCTTCTTGGTCCAAGCCCACTTTGTACTTCTCACCAGACGGCAGCTAATAGACTTTGAAAGTGAAATGAGAGAAAAACCTGGACGAGACTGGGTGTTCGAAGTTCCTTCTCGAAGGAGAACTTGAATGTCCTCACTTGACCCGTTCTTCCATCTGAGAAGTCGACAACTCTTCCATGTCTGTCCCTTGTCACATCCACTCTCCGAGTGCCCCAAGTGACAGCCGCCCGTCGACCAAGAGCATCCCAAGACGAATTCAACGGTGGAATCGTGTTCTTCAAGGGTTACTGTAATGGAAGGAGAAGGGGTCTCACTTTGTCCTCTCCGAGTGCTCGAATAGAACGAATATCTCCGTTGTCCGTGTAGTCGAGGGCGACGATCTCCTCGTCGTTTCTATTGCGAATCGTGTCTCTGTTCGCTTCTTTCTCATATTCGAGAGTGAGCACGTTGAGACCATTCACCTACAAACTTCTTCTTCCTCTCAGAAAAGAGAAGGAGAGTGTTAGAGGAAGCGAGTCTCAATCAAAATTCACTCGAAAATGATTAACGCGAGTGAGTATGGAATGCAAGGAGTCTCTCTCTAGTCGAAGAAGAAGAAAAGAAAAGAAGCGAGGTGAGGCGGTTAGCGAGCACTCTGGGAGCAAGCTCTCGACCGCCGCGCACCCTCGGTCTTCTTCCGACCTCGACCGCCTTCCGCGCGCTGCCCGCCCCACGTCGTTTCGCGTAGGTTCGCCATTCGAAGCGGGAGGAGACGTCGCGGTGGGAGTTCAACGAGGGAATCAAGATCTGGCAAGGGTTGAGAGACTTTGGAAGAGGGCAACCTTTCTGCGAACGATGGTTGTCTCGTGAGAGTCGAGGAGGGGATGCACTCCCGTGTCATACAACTCGCGGGCTCCATCCACCGAGAGAAGGAAGCCGTCTCCTGCTGCTTCCAGTTGGTGGCCGTCTTCCACGCGGCTTGTTGCTTCCGAGAAGAAGAGACGCGACTCGAGGACGCCGTCGTTCAAGACATTCACAGTGAGGCCGTCATCTCGAAGTTGTTCCTTCTCCAGAGTCCAAAGATGTCCTTCGGCAGTTCGAAGCCCGACGGCTCTCTTCCACTGATCGTAGTCGAATCTCCACTCTCCTCGCCAGTCTCGATGCACCACTAGCCGTCCACTGTTACCGTACTCCAGATAGACATGCTCTGAAGAGATTTGCTCTGCAGAAGAAGGAGGACTTACTTCCATCGGGTCGTTTCACTTCCTCGAGGGCCCCGTCGAAGGCGCTGAAGGAGAGGAATGAGCGTTGTCCGAAAGGAGACTCGAGTTGAGTGAGGGAATCGTTGACTCGATTGAGACGAAGGACGAGGCCTTCAGCCCCATGAACTTGCACCAGTTTGCCCGCACTGAAGGATTTGAACTGAAGAGGAAGACTCACTGAGTGTCGACACTGTAAGTGAAGTTGAGAAGAGATTTGCCCGAGATGAGTTCCTTCGTGGAAACGTGCAGACCGTAGGCGTTGAAGAGGAAGAGCTCGTTCGTGAGAGGAGACCTCACCGTGTATTGCCTGCTCACTTCAATCTTTGGAGGAAAGAGAAACCGAGTGAAGGGATTGTAGTTGGGAGAAGGTCGAGTGAGTCTCTTCACATTGTGATTGCCCTCGTCCGCCACGAGGAGTTGTCCCTCCGTGTCGAAGGCGATCGCTGCCGGTGAATGGAGACGAGCGGCCGCGGCAGGCACTCGAGCTCCCGCCTCGCAGGCACACGCTCCACCCGGGGCACACTCACAGGAGTCCCCTCCCAGGACAAGGGAGAAGGAGGAGCCGTCACTCGACAGCCGACGGATCTACGCCAAATGGGATGTTCACGATGAGACTCACCTCATTCGTTTTCTTTCCATCGCTTTCTGCCACGAAGAGTTCTCCTTCTTCGTTGACAGCCAGAGCTTTTGCTCCATTGAGAGTCCAAGAGGGAGACGAGCTGGAGGAGGAGGTGTTAGAACAAAGATGAGACACTCCGAGCACCACTCTGACTGACGAGGAACGACGGTTGATGCGGTAGACGACCTACAAGAGTGGCACGGGAAGAGGAGACAGACCTGTCCATCGAGGACGAAGAGATCTTGACTGAGAGGGTCGATGGCGATTGCTGTTGGCCAGTCGAGGGAGAGTTGCGAGAGGGGAGAGTTGAACTTGGAGAGACAACGACCGCCTCCTCCTTCTCCCACAAGAGAAGAAATCCTTCCAGACGCGTCAATAAAGCGAATTCGCCGTCCATCCACAAACCAGAGAGTGCCCGTCGCGTCTGAGAGAGCATTTCAGGAGAAGAAGGACAACTCACCGAAAGCCATTCCTTTGGGGAAAAGAAGTTGGGCGTCTTCTGCCAAGCCGCCATCGCCACACGAGTCTTCGGGGGATGAACAGAAGCCTCCAGCTCCAGCAAAGATCTTAAGAGACTTGAACTTCTGTGAAGATGGATCAACCTCGTAGTTGTTGTTGGGGTCGACGGGGTAGAGGGAGGCGATCTTCCAGATTTGTCTCTTCAGAGGCAAAGAGATGTGGAGAACTCCAGTGAGAGGATCAACAGCGAGATGGTAAGCATGTGAAGTGTCGGGCAGAGGAAGCCGCAGCATCGACTTCACTTCTCCTCCAGGAGACACTCGACGGATTACATTGTAGTCACCGACGAAGACGCTGAGAAATCAACTGGAGAGACGGGGCAAACCTTCCGTCGGCGCCGACTGCGAGGGCACTCGGTCGAAGGAGATGGACTTCTTCTCGTCGTCCCTCACATTTGGTGCAGTCGACATCGCGAGGGGAGTCCGTACCCACAAGCCATTCAACCATTCGAGGGCCTTCGTCAGCCAGAAACTCGCGCGTTCCATCTCCTCTTTCGAGCACATCTACATCTCATGAGAAGAAGGAGGAAGAAGACGAACTGTTGACAATGTCGAGATGATGGTGAACATCGAGGGTCCAGCCTCCGAGAGTCGAGGTTCGAGATGCCTTTCCCTCGACGAGAACTCTTCTTTCCGTCCAGATGATGTTCTCTCTTCCCTCACAGCCCGCATACTCAAATCCGATTCGAACTAAAGAAAAAGAAGATGAGAGAAGAAAAATGAGGAGTACCAGTGAGAGGGACGAGTCCGTGGACGGCCTGGATGTAGCTGTTCATTCTGTTCCATTCTATTCTGTGAGTGAGATTCGGCCTCGCAGCCAGCTTCTCCTCCCACTCCACTCCGGCCACCGTTGACACGACATGTACCACTCGGAGTTGAGGATGCACAAGGGCTTCGAGGAGACAAACCAGAACCACCGACGAAGAACTCTCACTCAGAAGAGACGAATACACCTGGATCCAAGAGCTTCTTTGTGTTTCCTCTCTTGGCATACAAGATGAAGTTGTGTTCCCTCAACGTGGATGCTGTCCCAGGCTTCGGCTGCCCCGGCGAGGAGAGTGGGCTGTCCCCTGTGGACAAGTCTGCCCACTCCTCCCGTTGAACGACCAAGCCTCCAGAGAGGAAGAAGACGAGGAGAAGGTCTTGGCAACGAGGAGCAGGCGGGGTCGGCCGAGGGCGCGTCGGCTGTCTGCAATCAGCGTTCTCGGTCTTCTTTGCTCTGTCGGCCATGTGTGACCGCGGAATGGGAGGGCCGCGATTCCATTGTTGGGCCTTTGTGAGGCTGTGTTCGCCGACAAAAATGCCTGACCCGAGAAGGAAAGGGGAAGGGGGCCGAGAAGGCCAGCTGCCCACCTTGTGTCCCACTCGGAGGTCGCCCACGTGGACGATCTGTCGAGCCGGCACTCGCACTGTCACCGTCACCGGTTCGAAGGGATTTCTCAGGAGATGAAGACGAACACTTCCACCGCCATTGACGAGGAAGTCGAAGAGACCTCCGCCTCCATCACTGCGAGAGAGAGTGAAGCCGAGAAGGGGGTTCGAGGCATCCGAGACTCGCACTCCGCTCAGAGGCTGTCCCGAGGCGGCCGAGAGCACGCGGCCCCGCACGACGGAGACGCGGCTGCAAGGCGCGTCTTCAGAGAGAAAGGGGAGGAAGGTGAAAGCCGCTTAATGACGGAACATTCAATCAGTGGCAACGGAACACGGCGCCGAGGAAGGAAACACCAATCCGGCTGCTTCCCCCGAGGGGGCGCCATCCCCTCCACAACAAACAATACCGTAGTCTCTCTCTGCCTCTCACCTCTCGTTGAATTGAGCTCGATCAGCATAGCTCTGCACGGAGTCGTTTTGGATCAGAAACTGGACCTTCTAGAAGAATCCATTTCAAGAAAGAGGAAGAGAGAACCTGGAAGAAGTAGTCGCTGGCTGGGGAAGGCGATCGAAGGAGGACATCAAGAGGAGAAACCGCCTCGGCACATGCCGCATCGGAGGAGCAGACGGAGGAGGAGCAGCAGTCGGGATCCTCGCAGTCGACGAGGCCGTCTCCATCATTGTCTCGAGAGTCGTCGCAGTTCTCCTCGATGGGGAGGGAGCAATCGTCGCCTCGTCTGTCCCGACTGCACTCGCAATGCCACCTCTCTTCCTCGGCCACACAGCGTCCTCCATCAGAACAGCCACGGGGACAACCCTCTGCACCCTCTTCTCTTCCATCAACTTCTTACCGATTGCACAGTTGTCACCCATCCAGCCAGTGTTGCAAGTGCACGATCCATTTGGTTGACAGGATCCGTGTTCCTCACAGCCGGGCAAGCAAGCCATGAGTTCGCAGTGGATTCCCGTCCATCCCGGCCAACACACACAATGACCCGTCTCGCAGACTCCTTGACCACAACCGCCGACACACTCGCCTGCAATCTGTCTCCATCAAGAGGGAGACTCACGTTGCTGGCAGTTGTCTCCCGTGTATCCACTCTCACAGAGACACACTCCGCCGCGTCGCTCGCCCCTCGAAGAGCAGTCTTCTCGTGGTCGTTCCTTCTTCTGCTGTTGAGGAGCCACGATGAGGAGTTGTTTCGTGGGTGAAGGAGTAGGGGGAAGGGCGATCTTGCTGTCGCAGACTTCTCCTGTCCATCCGAGTTGGCAGAAACACTCTCCCTCATGACAGATGCCATGTGCTGTGCAGTTGTCCGCGCACAATTTCTAAACGAGCACATTCAAATTACTCAAAGAGAGGGAGGACGTACTCGCTCACAACGTGCTCCCTCATAGCCGGGCTCGCACTCGCAGTCGCCCCTAGACGTACATGCTCCGTGGTGACCGCACTCGGATGCCGTGCACCAACTGGCGTGGAGATCACATTCGGCTCCCTTCCAACCAGCATGACACACACAGCGGCCAGAGGAGAAAACCCCGTTCCCGCCACAGACAACTGGGCAAGTCGCTAGAAGAAAACATTTTCTTTTCTCCTCTGACTCACGCTCATCACAGGAGACACCAACAAAGCCGGCCGAGCATCGACATCGACCATCGACGCACTCGCCGTGCTTGCACTCGAACTCGCAGGCGGCAGTCTCCTTCGTCTCTTCCTTCGTAGGGACAGCCACCACTTTCAACTCGATTTCCTCCGCCTGCAGCCTCTTTTGGTCAAGGGAAGGAAGACGAACTCGATGTCTCTCGTTGAGGACGGCGAGATGCCAGCGGCCATCCACGAGGAACTCCTCGAAGGAAGCCCGTCGAAGTCGCTAGAAAGATGTGTTCGGGGTGAGTGGAAACAGACGTTGTGGGTGTCTCTCTTGACTCTCTTCGCCTCTTCGATGAGCAAGTTTGAGACGAGAACTTCTGAGTGGACGGGATGGAAGAAGTCGTGGAGAGCGAGAGAAGGCGCCACGGACCGTCGCCCGAGAAGGACGAGGGCGGCGCCGGCGGGCGCCGAGATGTTCAAGGAGACTCGGCCGGCACGCGGGATCCAGATCTCTCTGAAGAAGAGGCCGTGAGGGCAGCCATCAAAGGACGCACGTGTGGGCGATAGAGCGGGGAGGGAGGTCCGCCCTCACCGTGTCCCCGAGTCCGATACGGGCTGGGAAGGCTCGCAGTCTCGAGGAGATCCGCTCTTCCTCGGGTACTGTGGAAGGCGCTCTCTCCGTGTACACGTATGATGTGCCTCGTACTGAATACTTCCTCCTCTTCTTCTCTTTGAAGACTTACACAATAGATAAACTATAAGGATGAAAGAGAGGAAGAGAAGGAAGAGAAGGAGCCAGGAGAGCGGAGTGCAGCGACAGAGTTCTTTGTCCACTCTTCTGCAATGTCCCCCATCGAGTGAGAGAGACCAACTTTTTCTTGGGCGGCTTCTTCGTGAGGGCCGTATTCTGGGCTTCGGCGGCGGAGCGAAGGATGGCGAGAGGCGGGCCGTGCATCGGCTGGCATCTGCAGTCTCTCCGTTAAGTGTCCCGTCAGGAACTCATTGAGAGGGCGATGAAAGATCTCGGCCCTCTTGAGTCGCGAGTCTTATCTAATCGAAGAGACTCACTTGTCCACTCCATAGCGTGAGGAGGGCGAAAGGGAGGCCGTCGTCGCCGTGTGAACTGCAAGAAGTCTTCGTCTCCACAGTGCTCCCTCCATGCACAGAGACACACTGGTCAAGGGGAGGCTGGCGGCCAGGCTAATTAAGCCCCCTCCACGGCCCCTCCCCCTCCTTGCAACTATTAGGACGAGCTTTCATAATAATGAAATTCGCGCGAGGGAGGGCCGTGCGACTTCTCCTTGGAAGGCAGTCGCCGTGTTAGCATTTTGTCGCGGCGGCCCCTCAGAGTGGACAAGGAGAGCAAGAGAGAGCGAGGAGTGAGTGGCGTGGCGCAACTGTCGCCTTCAGAGGTCGCCGCCGACAAGAAGAAAGAACAAGGTGAGAGGGGAGGGAAGACTCACTCGAGCCGGGCACATAGTAGGCTCCTTCGGCATTCTTGTGCAGCACCTGAGGAGACTCGCCGCCTCGCCAATCGCCTAGAGTTCGCCGCTGAAAGAAGAGAGGAAAGGTCGCTGACAAGAGGGAAGGGGATACCCTTTCTGATGTTGAGATCTCGTACGCATTCGACACGGTGCCCGCTAGGAAGGGGCGAGCCTCTGAAAAGAAGACCTTTTTGTGATGGGAAGAAAAGAAAAGGGGCTGAAGGAGCAGAACGGTACCGTTGGGATACTTCTCGGGGTCCTCGTAGTTGCCTTCGTCTTCCTCGACTGGACGCTGCCAGGAGGTTGCGGCCATCGCCGTGGAGGGAGGCTCGCCGAGGGTGAGCAAATCTGAAGACGCGTTCTCAGCCTCTTCCGAAGGGGGAATGAGCCGTGGCGAGGCAGTGGAGCGGCGAGGGTCCGCGACGGTCAGCGCCCTTCCCTCCTGCCGGCTGCCCCTTCTCCCACTCGATCCCTGATCACAGCTGCTCCTCTGACTCATCGCGTGTCGACACATCGAGAAGGCGTGAAGCGGGAGAAGAGAGAAAGAGAAAGGGAAGGGAAGGGAGACGCACCTCGCACGTTGGGGACGCGCCGTGGCAGGGCGCTGCACATTCCTCGATGGCCCGCTAGCGGCGACAAAGAAGCGCGCGAGCCTCCAGAGAGCCCCGCCCCTCCTCCTTCCCTCTCCCTCCAACTTCTCTCACCTCTGAGTAGCCGCTAATGTGAGGAAATGACCCAAGGGAACCGAGCTGAGACGCTTATCGCGGCCTGCCAGCCGTCGTCTCGACTCACCACAAGGCGTCGTCCGAAAGGACAAGTCCGCGCTTTGGATTAACCCCCGCCATGCGAGCTCGTCGTCGAATGACTCCCTCGTTAACTCACTCCAGACCCCCCCCCGGTCAATTCGCCATTGGAAGGAGGAAGAAGGGAGAAAAAGAGAAGGAAACAACTGTCAGGTGTGGCCGAGGCCGATTAAGGCGACTCCGGTGCGTGAGGGGAAATTGCCCGAATTGGCACCTCGAGGGCCGAGTGACCGCCCCTCGCCGCCCTCTGCCCTCGGAGAGCCGAGACTCGCCACAATGGAAGACAACGAGTGAAGAGGAAGAAGGAAAGGGGATGAAGGACAAACCAGTGCGCAATGCGGCTGAAGTCGTTGGATTGTTGAGGACGGGCTCGGGACGACGATGGTAGATGCCCGGCACGAGACGGGGAAGGGGCTCGCCGTTCTCCATTCTACAACTTTTCTTCTCGGAGAAGAAAAGAAGCAACCTGGAAGAAGGCGAAGTGGACTGCGTGGTGGCGGAGGACGGATCGGAGGGCTCTTCGTCCTCGTCCGCACTCTCGGCGTCGTCTCGCCAGCCAGCGCCTGCAGGCGGCCCTTGTATCAGCTGTTCCGCTCTTTGTAAGAAGAGAAATGAGCGAGGGAGGGCATGCGAGGGGAACGCCTCTTCTCACTCTTTCAAGTTGCTAATAGAAGTTGTCTGACAAAAGAAAAAGTGAAAGGAGATAGAGGAAAGACAAGAAGAAGAAGAAGTCAAGGAAGGGGAGGCGGAGGCGACCCGTCGTCGCATATGCAAAACACGTGTGCAAATATTTGATAGGCGGACGAGGCGAGAAGGACTCCTCTGGACCGTCCTCTAAGGTCTTCAAGTGAGACAAGGAAGAGGCAAGGAGCAGGGCAAGGAGCTAGCGTCGACAGACAGGAGAAGGAGAAGGAGGAGTGTTTACGTACGAGGGAACAAGGACGGCGAGGCCGCCCGCAGATGTGGTCGCCTCATCAACGCCTTCGCGGAAGGGATCCGATCTCCTTCTTCTTGCTCTTCCTTCTTCTGCAACGGGGAGGGGAGGGAGGAAGGCAACAGTTGTTGGCTAACAAGGCGAAAGGTCGGCGACTAATCGCGAGAATCAATATGGATCCAGATATGGTGAGGGGAGGGGGCAGAGGGAGGAGGGTCGAGGTGCGAAGACGCAGTCCTTGTAAACGGCGGCTCCTCTTCTGACCCTCGAGAGACGCCTAACTAGCTCCGAATGCTCTGAGTGAGAGCTCTTCAAGGAAATTCTTCACACGTGTGGTCGGCGAGGGAAAGACGAGAGAGGGAAGACAGCTAGCAGTGGAAGAAACAATCTGCTGGTGAGGGGAGAGGGAGAGGATGACCCCCGAGGGTCTTCGGACGATTAAGCGGCGCAAAAAGGCGAGGGGAATGGTCTCTGACACGGCAATAACCCGAACGTAATCGGTGTCCGAGAGAGGGAGGGGAGAGGAGGGAGATCTCACCGTTAGCTCGACGATTCCCTCGAAGACGGAAGACGACATGAGTGGAGCCAGTACGGTCTCCGAGGAGCGAGGTTTCTTCTCGCGGAAGCTGCATCTCTCTCGGACGAGACTGGAGAGCGAGTGCCTAGCTGGCAGGAGGCAGCTGGCTGTCGGCGAGAGAGCGGTCACCCGAAGAAGAGAGACGAGGCAGCTGCGAGTGGTCCGTTGACCTTGCGGCGGCCTGCCACTCGTCCCTCACAACTTTGACATCCTCCATGAGCATTGAAGACTCGAGAGAGAGCCTTTCCCTTTCATGTCACATCCGCGGTCTGCCCGCTCTCTCCCTCCACCCCCTCCACCCCCTCCGAGGACCAGGCGACAGGTCGCCGTCGGCCAGGGGGGGGGGGGGGCAGCGACAACCGGTTTCATCGTCTTCGTCTCTTCTTAAAGGCGTGGGCATCACGCGTCATCGCCGGCCTCGTCTACCTTGCGCAGTCCCCGGCTATACTTCTTTTCTCAAGTTGAATGGCCGCTTCATCTGGAGGCGAGTGGAAGGCGGCGTTGAGGGCGCAGGTCGAGACCCTCGCTCGACGCAACGACAACCATCGACGATGGCCGAGAGTCACTCTTCGAGTGCATGTGAGTTCTCCTTCCCCTTGCAAGCTTCAGGAAATGGATCGTAAGATAGTGGAGCTGCGAGAGATGCTCAAGGCGGATCCGAGTCGAGCTGCACAGTTTTATCTTGAATGTGCCAGGTGAGAGAGATCCTTTTCAATGAGAATCTTGCAGACATGCTGATGAGACAGACAAGATTCTAGCGAAGAAACGCTCGCGATCCTCGTCAACTGCTAGCTCTGTAAGTAATGGACCCTCCGTGACTTGTCTTGAGATCCCCGACCCGATTCCCGCGGCGTTAGATACAGAGGCGAGTCAATATGAAGAGTACAAGGCGCGGTGGTGGCGGGTTCTGTGTTTCGACAGCGAGCAAGAGATCTCGAAGAGGAATGTGGAAGGAGATGTGAGAGACCTCTGGAACACTCAGGTCTGTCCTCCCTCTCTCTCGAAGAGATCTCAGATCGAGTTCTTCCTTACTTGTCTCGGCTTCATTGTCGGCGTCGGCAACGCCATCCGTTTCCCTTCCAAGGTCTATCAGTATGGAGGAGGTCTGTCCTTTCTTCCCTTCAGACCTTATCCTAGGAGTCTTCTTCATCCCTTACTTGACATGCATGCTCCTGCTCGGTCTTCCCCTCGTCTTCCTCCATCTCTCCATGGGACAGTACTCGGGTCTCTCCGCCTCAGGGGCATTCTGGCGTCTCATGCCTTTCGCCTCCGGTAAGCTCCTTCTCCTTTCTTCTCATTGTCAGGCATTGGCTGGGCGTTGGTGTTGTTGGCGGTGCCCGTGACGATCTACTACAACGTGATTGTCGCCTGGTCCGTCTACTACTTCTGGCATTCGCTGAGAGGCTTCGTGACGGGCAAACTGCCGTGGTCGGAGTGCAATCCCGGTGAGAAGCCGCGCCTTCTTCTCGCATTCCTTCCTCTCAAGATCTTCCT
>JAQIXL010002216.1:0-13886 GCA_034700245.1 Poikilolaimus oxycercus | reverse complement strand
GGTCGCTGCGCGGTCAGGTTTGCGAAATAAACAATTCTGCTTATCAGGTTTTGATCAGCGTGAAAAGTTGTCCAGGGAGGTGGCCTTCCCATTTGATTTCGAAATTTGCCCAAGGTATTGCCGCGAGGACTTCTGGTCTCTCAGATATCTTGTGTTAGACGGAATGGCTGCTCTAATACTAGCATGAAAGCCTTTTTCTGAAAGTGGAACTTTCGAAACAGCAAAGTAACTGCTCAAAACAGTCTAACAGGTGCAAACAGTGTCAAAAGGCTCCCGCTTGTCCAAACAAAGAGTGTAACAGCGAGAAGACAAGACAGGCGAAGAGGATGACTAGGACAGGGAGAAGGAGAAGGGGGACGGTCGCGCAGAAGGGCGAATGGCGGGGGCCCAGGCGGCGGCGGTGGTGGCTGACGGGGCGGCGGCGGCCTGGGCCGAGGAGGGTGCCCGGGACCCAGGGGCGCGACGCCCGTAAATCACCCGCCGTCGGTCTCCTCCTCCTCCTTCTCCTCCTCCTCCTCTGCCTTCTTCTTCTTCTTCTTCTCCTTCCCCTTCCCTCTCTCCCTCGTCCATTCGTCGGGCCGTGTGAGAACACTCGGTCAAAAGATATAGCCGCAGCAGCACCTCCCCTCCCCCAGTCACTCCATCAACCTGACACTCCACTACAAAAACAAACAGACAGATGCCTTGTATGTTCGGGCAAAGGAGTACGTTACAGTAGTCATTTGACCGCTCCTCATCTGCACCATGAGGAAGCGATCAAAAGTCGCGAATGTGGATCACATTAAATGGAGGCGAGAGGAGAAGGAGGCGGCGGCCCGAGAATCCCATTCGGGTGGACAAGATTTATGCCAGCGACTTGAGGCAGAGAGAATGTCGGTCGAGGAGAGGAGCCGCACGGGACTCTTGCCGAGGGCAAAGTGTGTCCGAGGAGAGACTATTGGCATGGGAACCTTCGACTCGAAATTAGCAGCAATAAAGTACTGTAATGATGACTCAGAGCAGCAGGGAGGAAGTAAGAGAAAGCTGGAGAAGAGGAGAAGAGGCGAGCCTTCTGCCGTTGAGCGAAAAGATTCCAAGCAGAGATAAGGCCACACGAGGAAGGGTGGGCGTTCGAAGCAATTTGTTATACAGAAGGCTTGTGGAGGCTTGAGATTGACGGCTGGTGCGCGTCCTCCTCCTCCTCCTTCCTCGAGAAGGGGCACACAGCTGTAGCACGTCACGAGAAGAAAGCGCAGAGGGAGAGAAAGAGGGAAGATCAAACGAGGGGACCAACTTTGATCCTGACGCGAAAATCACTATGCTGTGTCTCGATACGAATCCCTGCGCATGTACCGTAATCTGGCGTGTGCATTTTGCAGGTGCGAGATTCTCGGCCCATTTTCGCGGCTGTCTTTTGTTCGAGTTCGCTGTTGTTTCGTTGTGTCTTCGCGTGTTTTGTTTCGTTCTACGCGTTGTTTCTTGTTGTCGGCTAGACGGTCTTGACGCATGGCGTTTCAGAAATGACGCTGAAGTCACCGAAATTGGTGATGGACGCGAGCGCGCGCCCTTTGCGTTCCTCCACCGCAACAACTGCGTCAGACGAGGCTGAAACGAAGGCAAAGATCAAGCTGGTTGGTTTCTTCAGCCTGTTTCCTTTCGCGTACTTGTTCTACGTTTGCAATTTGACTATAACGACTGATTTCAGGTTCGTGAGGCGACACGCTGCAGCGAGGACGTAGCATTGGCGGCGCTGCACGACACAAACCTCGACGTGGACGCAGCCGTGAACACAATCTTCGATCGTGGCCCGCGCGCCATAGGCTGGACCGAGCAGAAGTCGCGTCGCGCTCAGAAAGTTTGTTGTCTTACATATAATGCCACCAAAAAGCTCTCAAGCAGAAAAGTATGAAGTTTACTCAAGAAAAGTTTAGTTTCAGTCAAAGAGCGGTTCGACTTATCGTGCGTCGAGGACGACCGAGGACTCGCACGTCTTCGTGCCTCCGATTCGCCGAGGACGAGGCGGCGGTGGCACGATGATCATCGGTCGTGGTGGCGTGCCCTTTGTCAAGCCCGATCCGACCTATCGCCCGCCCTTCAAGGTTTGTTATGGTCTTTCTAGCTAGCAATCAATGCTTTAGCCGAGAGACAATGTGGGCCTGGATGGGAATGTCTCGCCGAGACGATTCTTCCCAGGCAGTCGTGGCGGTTTCGGTGGGCGCGGTGGCTTCGGCGGCGGTTTTCGCGGACGTGGTGGCCGAGCGTTCAACGCGCGTCGATTCAGCAACTCTCTGGATCACCAACGCTGGAGTGGCAACGACGAGGTACTGGACAGGCCGATGCCAAAGATAAAAGTCAAAGAGATATGCCAAAGAGAAACAAGTTTTATTACTAAAAGCTTAACGCGTAAAAGCGCATGTCAGAAAGTGAACTTGAGATTTCAGTGGAAGGCTGATGAGAACGAAGGCGGCAATGTGCACATCACACCCGACGATGCTCGCGTTGATGGCCGTTCGTGGGCGACGGTGGTTCACTCGTCTCCTCGATCCCGCGACGTCCTCCAAGTGGAAGAAGGCAAAAGCATGATGGACTTTGTCGACAACTTGGTTTGTCCACAAACTCTGTTCTTCAACAAGTTGTTTAGCCGTACTACGATGAACCCACGATCTTTGACGAGCCTGGCATGGAAGAATCTCTGGCAGCCATGCAGCACATCCTCAACAGTCAAGCGACTCAAACCGAGTTCTACTCAAACTCGCCGGAAATGGCGCACATCTCGACGAGTGCTGAAGATCTGCACGAAGAGCGTGCCCACAACACCTCGTATCACACGGCGCTTCCTCAGTCATCCCCGTCGCCGGTCAGTTCGCGGCTTGCATTCGTCAAATCTGAAAGTATTAGGTGGTGAAGTTGCTCGGAAACGCGTATGCCAGGTCGCCCTTCGGCAACATCAATGGCTACACCTTCGGAGCGGATTCGCCCATCAAGTACACCTTTGATGCTACGGGGAAGACAACGCCGAAAAGGGAGAAGATGACGCCGCGACCGTCGGTCGTCGAGTTCCTCATGTCGCCGAAAGGCGCGCAGGTCGAAGGCGTGGAGTTCGGCTGGAGTGAGCGTGAGAAGGCCTCGAAGTCGGCGCCGCTGCCACCGACGAGCACCGTCAAAGAGCAGCCGGAGATCCCCGAGACAGTCCGTTCCTTCTTCGAGGAGGCGAAGCGCATCTCGCAGTCGGCGCCACCGCCGTCTTCCACTCGACTCTCACTGCCGGTGCTGCCAACGCCGGCCGCCTTCGCGGACAACGTCTTCCTGCCGCAGTCGCCGCCTCCGCTACCGCCTATGTCCTTCCAACCGGATCCTCCTCGTGGCACGGCGGCTGCGGTTCCGAGTCTTGCCTCGCCGTTTCCCCCGCTTGATCTCGCTGAGATGTGCAAGCTGCTCACTTCTACCCTGCCTTTCGGCGCTCGGGTAACTTCACGTTTTTGTAAAAGTCCAACTCTGTTTAGTACGACGAAGCCACTGGTCGTTGGGTGCCGGTGAGCAATAGCAGCAACGGAGTCGTCGGTGGAGCAACGACGCGAGATGAGTCGACGACCGCACCGCCCGGTTATGCGGCGCCTCTCTACCAACCCAGTTCGAACGCGGCCGCAGCCTCCGTGCAGTACCCGAGTGTGTCGACGACGGCGCCACCGCAGCAACAACAGCAGCAGCAGACGTCATTCGGTCTGACTTGGCCCACCGCCTTTCCCTACCTAGGAATGGCGGGAATGGCGCCTTTGGCTCGTCAGGTTACTTTAAAAAACTCAACTTTAAACTCTCAAGCTTCAGTACTACCAGCGTTACGGAGACGATCAGCGTGTGGGCGGAGCCGGAGGAGGAGGAGCGGTGGACCCGACGTGGAACTACGTCATGGACGCCGGCTTCAATCCGTACGATCAGCTTCGACGTCAGTAGTTCCATGAAGGGGTTCTTGGTTCGTGTGGAGAAGTTGATTGGGTAGGAGAAGAATCTCTTTCATCCATCCCTCATATGTCCGTATGATGTCTTTCTCCACAACTTTCTTTCCAAAAGTCAGTCCAGATATGTCTCTCTCTCTCTTGCGGTTGAAGTAGGGCGTCCTCCCGTATCTCTCTTTCTCGCGCCCACCATCCTTTGCCCTACGAATCCGCTATCTCCGCTTATTTCGTGACCTACGCACGGTTTTGTCCTCCATTCATTGTGTTCGGTGGTCTTTTGCTGCTGCTGCTGCTGCATGTCTACTCATGCACACACCACGACTTGATAGCACGTTGTTGGGGAGAGGTGTGTGTTTGAGTGTCGTTCTCGTTCTCGTCCTTTTCTTCCCGGGTCATTTGCGGGTCTCTTCAGTTTCGTCTTGTAATGTATGCCAAGTGTTGTGATAAAAAGTGAAAAGACAAGTTTGCTTTCGAGCTGGTGAGAGAAAGAAGAGGTTTCAGTCTCTGAAAGAAATATTTGAGAGCGCGCTAGGAAAGCAGACCTTGACGCCGGGGCGGAGTTGCGCCAGTGGTGGCGCGAGGTTTTCGAATCTGTCGAAGTGCAGCTTTTTATAGCTTCGAACTTGTTTTATTTAGTGTGAAGACTGAGTGTTGATTTGTAGATTCGAATACGTTCCAAGCAGAAATCGCCTGAGAAGAAAGGAAACGATGGTGGTGAGTTAGTTTGATGATGCAAAAGAAAGGAGGGATGTTTTTGAGAAGCTTTTGAAAGTTCGATTTGTTTTCAGTTGCCGTTATCGTTGCTGAAGACGGCGCAGAATCACCCGATGTTGGTGGAGCTGAAGAACGGCGAGACGTACAACGGACATCTCGCCTCGTGTGACACGTGGATGAACATCCATCTTCGCGATGTCATCTACACTTCCAAGGTTGAGACTTCTTTCTTCATTTCTTTCTTTCAAGATTTCGTTTCCATTGAGAAATTGCAAGTTTTACTAACTCTGTCGTGTCTTTCAGGATGGCGATCGCTTCCTGAAGATGCCCGAGGTCTACGTGCGTGGCTCGACCATCAAGTATCTGCGCATTCCAGAAACGGTTTGTTTCTTTTTTTTCTTTCTTCTGCTTATTGTTAGAGGAAGAAACTTGACAATTTCTGGTTTCAGGTCGTGGATCTGGTGAAGAACGAGGTACAGGAGGTGCGTCGCGCGCAGAAGGACAACCGAGCCCTCAAGCGCACGGCCAACAACGCAGCGAATGCTAACCGCGGAGGCGGCGGCGGTGGTGGCCCGCATGGAGGAGGCCGTGGTGGTGGACAGTCGAATCGCGGTGGTCGAGGAGGAGGCGGCGGTGGCCGTGGAGGCGGCGGCGGTCGTGGAGGCGGGCCATCGCATCGTGGAGGACGCGGCGGTGGCCAGTAGACGCGCCGTCTACTTGCCGATTTCAAGTTGAGCATTCTCCTTGTATTTCTTTCTTCTTCTTTTCCTTTTCTGTTCTATGATGTTGGCTATTGATCTTCTTGGCACGACTTTGCCTCGTCGTAGTAAGGCCGTTCATGATATTGTTCTTCTTGACTCGAGCGGCGACTTCTTCTGTTGTATGAAAGTTTCTCTAACAGTCTCAATGGATTGATCCAATGTAAACGAAATCCCTTTTGTGTGAGGAGACCGAGATGATGGAGGAAATAAAGGTGTAAAGTACGAAATGCATCGTGTGAAGAAGAATGTAAAAAGTGAAAGAAGTGTGATGTCAAGTAGTGGAGCGGGTATGAAACAGGTGGAGAGGAGGCTACGTTGTATTTTGGATTGGAGAGCACGCCGGCGCCTCGCCGTGCTCTCACTGTCTGACTGTTCGCCTCGCGTGGAGGGGGCCTCTCTTTCGCCCCGTGCAGAAGGCTCGAATGGAGCGCTTCTTTCTGGCTTCTTCTTCAGATTTCCCTTTGTTCGCGATCGATTCATGCAATTTTCGTTTCTAAAACTTATTGTGAGAGAAATTCTAGAAGATGAATGACTTTCCCGGACCGCCAGGAGGAGGAGGAGGTCCGTCGACCTCGCAACCACCTCCGCCATTGCCACCGAGGCCCGTTGGACCTGAGGCGGCGGGCATGCATCAAGCGATGAACCCATACGGGATGGGTGGAGGACTCGGCTACAACTCCATGAATCCATATGGAGGAGGAATGGGAATGTGAGGAGATTCTCCAGGTGAAGATATGTTTCAGGTACGGCAACACGTACGGCTCTGGCCTGTATGGAGGAGGAGGAGGTCTCTATGGTGGTGGAGGCATGTATGGATCACCCTATGGTGGCTTTGGAGGCTACGGAGGACAGGACAGTCAATTCACTCGGTTTGCTGAAGGTTTGTGGAAGGAAGAGGAGGAAGAAGAGAGTACTTGAAGAGTCTTCACGAGGCGCCTTTCAATCGATAGAATCCGTGGTGATGGCCGTTTCGTCGGTGGCCAATATGCTGTCCTCCACACACAATGCAGTTTACTCGTCGTTCAGAGCAGTTATTGGAGTGGTGGAACAGTTTGGAAGATTGAAGACCCAGGTGCGGATGAGTTTCAAAGTTGGGAAGAGAACAAGTTTCAGCTAGGAGCAGCCATTGCCTCGCTGGCCCTGTGGCGATTCGTCAAACGACTCTGGCGACTTCTTCTCGTCTTTCTACGTTTGAAGCCGGCGAACTATGCCAGTACAGCGGAGCTCGCCTGGGGAGCGAGTCTCGAGCCAACTGGTAGAGAAGTCTCGAGTGGATAGAGGATTTCGTTTCAGGAGCCGAGTACCTAGCCGGCCACAGCTCGAAGGGCACCAACTGGCCAGCGTTGGTCTTCTGGATCGTGGCTCTTGGAGGTGAGAGTCTTCTGGAAGAGTTGAAGTTTCAACTTCTAGGCCCCTGGCTCATCTACATGTGCCTTCAACGAATGGTTCAAAGCGTTGAGGAGTCGAGGAAGTGGGCCACGGGCCCGGGTTCTCATTACCAGGCCAAGGTATGTTTCATTCCTCAACGAAAGAGAACTTCCAGGCCCTCTACGACTTCCAAGCCACTTCTGACCAGGAGCTCTCCCTGATTGCCGGAGAGACCCTCCGAATCGCGCCCAAAGACGCTCAACCCAAAGTCCGTGGTTGGCTCCTTGCCAGGTAATCAATCGAAACCCCGTCGAAGATAAGTTTCAGCTGTGCCGAGGGTGACCGAATCGGCCTCGTCCCCATCAACTACATCCAACTTCTCGGAAGAAAGTCCGAATCCCCACCACCACAACATGCTCCCGATAACCAGAACCTCTTCGAGAACTTCTATAAACCGCGGAACTCGCAACGAAACTAAACTTTTGCTCAAAGCACTCGTGATAAACTATTTATTCTGCTCAACAAAGGGAAAAGCAACAAGAAAAGAAGCGCATCTTCTTCAAAGACAATGCCAATGTTATCATAACAAGGCGTCTTTCAAGTCAAAAACAAAAAGATGTAACCCGTTCGTCGAAAGACATACTTCCAAATAAGGAATGAAGAAGAAGAAGAAGAAGGAAGACTTCTCTGATAGTTTGGATTTCACAAGACGAAAAAGAATAAAACGAGGAAAGAGAGAGAATGATGTTCTTCAACAATGAGGAATCCTCAGTTGCTCCATATGTTCTTGCTCGAATTCATGAACCAGGTATCACTTGCGAAGTCGGGCAGCGGCTCGCGAGGGAGATTCGCCAGACGAACACTCCAATCGTCTTCCAGAAACGGCTTTGGAGGAGGCGGTGGAGGCGGCACGGGACGAGGTGGAGGCGTCGGCGTCGTCTTCTTCCTCGCCAGCCTCGCACTCGACAGATCCCAGACACGCGTTCGACGTCCCTCCTCCTCTCGGGACGAGTCTTCCATCTGAAAGACACTCTATGAACAATCCAGTTTGGGGTGACCCACACTAAATGAGAAAGTTGTATGCGAACCAGCCACATACGAACCCGCAAATGAGGACATCTCGCATGAGAACCCGTTAGCAATAAGATGCGAACTAGCCAAAGAATTGGGAATGAGAAGCGCTCATATGCATAACAAAACAGGCAAACTCACTTTCGAATAGCCTTGAAGATACTGCAACATCGCCGGATCCTGACCGTAGTTCGATCGACCATCACCAAAACCCTTCAAGAAACGATTCAACCAATACAAATGAAAACCTACATTCATAGAAGAGATAGCTAGTTTAGTCGGTTGAATCCAACTTTCGCCGAAAATTCCCAGATCAGTAGGAGGAGGCATTGAAGGGGCAGACATTGAAGGAAAAGATGACGACGGAGCGCCATAGCCGTAGTTGCTTTGCTCGCTCGTGAAGCCCTGAAAAGATTCAAAGTCTCATATCAGTCTCGGAGAGCAGACAATCTCATCTAGATTCTTATGTTGAAGCTTCTCGCTCAAACGTACTAAAGTTTGAGAGAAGACTTCAAAACGTAAAATCTCACATTCATCAAAGGACCTGTCGGAAGAAGGCGCTCCATCCACGAATCTCCCAGAGGTCCCTGAAGGTTGGACTGCGCCGATGGAGTCGGTCGATAGTTGAACCAATCATCACGGTTCTAAGCCAATTTGTAAAGCAAGGAAAGATGAACAAACTTGATACGCTGGAATTGGGGCAGCTGCTGGTGTTGGCGGGAAATAGCTGTTAGCCTGTTGATTATAGCCCTGAAAGCAGAAAAAGAAACGTAACAACGAAGAGGAAGCCGGAACTCACATTCATGGTTCTCGCTTGATTGATGCTCCTTATCCAATCCATGTCGTAGGGAGCTGAAGTCGCTGAAGTCGACGTCACCAATGTTGGATGTTGCTCAGCCGATGCCCAAGACGCTGTCACCTTCGGACGTCGCCATTCCTTCTTCACGGCACCCGGCTTCAGCGCTGCCAACTTCAGCTTCTTCTCAAGTTCTGCCCTATCCCGCTCGGCCTTCTCCTCTGGTGCGAGGGTCATCCCGCAAGCCGCGTACATCTGACGCTTCCAGTTGCGCAACTGAAATATTGTACTCGTAAAACAGATATAGAGCACAAAAACTAAAGAACAAGTCAATAATCGGAAAGAAAACCAACCTGAGCATCCCAAGAACGGCGCGAGCACTCAATTTCCTTGTCAGGCGTCGTCGGATCTCGGCCGGCAATGCGCTTGTTCTTTGGCATCATCTTCATATACGCCGCGTAGACGTCTCGCTCCTTGGCCTTTTGGACCTCCTTTTCACGACGTTCCAGCACAACCGGGTCTGTGCATCGCTTCTGAGGTCCGTATGAGGTCGCCACATAAGCGGACGCAATTCTAAGGATTTCGAATTGAGAAGAAGACCTAAAAACGAACTTGTTTGGCGGTTTCTTCTCGGGACTGGCCATGGCCGCTCGTTCCTTGACCAATCGATATCGTGATTGAGGAGGTTCAAGCGGCGACCTCACTCACGCGTCCACAGCTTTAGAAAAGGAAACTTCAATTTCCTGAAAATAGCCCAGATTGAACATCTACAATCCTCTCTCGAAAAGTAAAAACCAGACAATTCTACTCGTTTCAAGAATAAAAAAACGTTATTTCAATATTTGCCAAAGTACACTTGAAAACTCCTTTGACGTTGGTATCGAAATCTCGGCTCCAGAAGGTTTATCCACAAGAAAATCGGGGGAACTCCCCAGAAAGAGACGACACTTCTTTGCAAAGTCGCAATTAGTTATTCCGGAATGACAAAAGCTGACCTTCGAGCAAGTTGAAGACAAGTAGGACAAAAAGAGGGGAGTAGAAAACGAGAGCTTATATCGTTGTGTTGCTTGAGAATGAAAGATTACTCAAGTTTGACACACACACCACACAAAAGAAATGCAACTAACGATATAAGAGAGGATGCTAAAAGGGAGGAGGATATAGCACAAGACAAAGGATTATCATCGTTATTCGGAGTCTCAAAAGGATACACCTCCAAGCAATAGATTTCCTCTTTAGGGCGCATAGACGCAACAATTTCGAGACGAAAAAGCAGAAATGGCAGCGATTGAGATGTTTTGACAATAACGAAAGCATGAAGAATCTCGGATCGGCGTTGAAAACCTATGCCAGCATGATAAATTCATCAAAGCGAAGATTCACAAGATAAGAGAAGGAGGAGAATCGAAGGACTGAGAAAGGCAGAATGAAGACACATAGAAAGAAAGAGATCTTGACTAGGTGACCTCACACTTCACTTCTTAGCACCGTGTGCCACGGCGTGTGCGAAGTCCGTTGGACCGACGCACTTGCCGCCCGCTCCCTTTATGGTGCTCTCGTCGCCGCCCGCTCCGAGTGTACGCGTGTCCAAATCGAAGTTGCCCAAATGGAAGGCCACCGAATCCTCTTCCGTACGACCCGAAGGAACCTAAAGAGTTCTTTTCAATAGAAGAGAGAGCATACATTGACACTGATGTCTCGAAGTATGTGCTTGGTGTCCACGAGCTCCTCGCCGTCTTGTCCCTCTGATGAGCAGAACGAAGTGTTGGCACTTGTTGCCACACTTGGACTCGGTGTAATATCCGCGAATTCGTAGAGCTGGCGCTTCCAGTTGCGCATCTACAAATTTATGTTTGAAAACCGCAAAAATCATCAAAGAAGAAAAAGTAACAAAACTAACCAGGGTATCCCACGAACGTCGAGGATAGTTGAGGTACTTGTTTGGTGTCACCGGGTGAATGCCTTTGATACGTTGATCCTTTGGCACCTTCTCGAGGTAGGCTGGGTAAACGGGCTTCTCTTTGGCTCTGTTCAACTCCTAGAGAAGTCTCGTTCACTAATACTCAAATTTAGACAAACCTTCTCGCGACGCTCGATGGTGGCCGCGTCCTGACACCAGCCGAGCTTCGGCTCCTCCCAATAATCCTTGGCACGGAAGTCCGCCGATGGACTCTGATGCACGAGACTCGTGTTGATGCTGAAGATTCAGATTCTGTCAAGAAATTTTCGAAGAAACCGATTTCTGGCTGGTGATGCGCCATCCATTTTTGCGTTCTTGCGAGCCGGGCGACCGGAAGATCGCTGCGGCGTGAGGAGACCGCGACGCGAGGGCGACGCCGGCTCCAAGTCCGTGGCCGTAGATGAAGTTGAGATGTGACGCTTGCGAGTTCTTGTCGCCTGCAACATCACTCTCAGTTTTCAATCAGTCATTAGCATAGCTCATTGGACGCAGCCCAAAAAATGGGGCTTTAGAGGAAACGGGACTTTCTTGCCACCCTATGGCCATCGAGAAGTTTCCTTCTCTTGGAAGCAAGGACCGCCCACTGCCGCCGGCTGGCAAGAATGAGAGGAAACAACCAGACACATTCACATAAACCAACCGTGGGCGAGATGTATGAAGTAGTGGTTTCGATGACTTCAACAGACTCGACGATCTCCACCGAGTCCACGATCGGCTTTGACTTTGGTTTTGCCGCTGCCTTGATTGCAGCCGTTGCTGCTCTAGTACTGCTCCTGAAAGGCTCAAACTTCCAACAAACGACCTCAACGAACCTCAAATTGCGGAATTGTCCCGCGGAGATGGCCTCGGTGATCTCCTGAGCCTCGAGCGACTTCACGAAGCGCGGCTTCGGGTCCGCGCGCTTCGGCGACACGCCCTTGCGACGCGTGCCGCCGCGTTGCTCCCTCGGACTCGCGCTCGCTTCACCTGAAAACAGAAAAAGTAAGCATTTCCACTACTTTCCACGCATTATACGAAACTAGGAGTAAAAAGCTCGCCTAGAGTACGACGCTGCATCTCATCCTCCATCTCCTCCGCCCAAGACTTGTTCAAGCCTTCGTAAGTTTCCTGAAACACCACGCCGTTGCCGCCAAAACTCGGGAACAAACGAGCATTTCGGCGAGGCTTCGCGAGGCAGCCGCCTTGCGTGGTGACTTCATCGGCGACTTGGCCGCCGTCGCCCAGGCGGACTTCTTGCGCGGCGACGACGTGCGCTTCGTCGGCGTCTTCGTCATCACGCTTCACACAGACTTCTTCCGCACAAAATACGAGTGGCCAACAGGTCAAGGATGCACAGCGTGCCTAAAATACGCAAAATAGCGTTCGAAAGTCGAGTAAATCGTTGAAAACACGAATTTCCGCGACCGCCAACAGCTCTAAACAGTTGGAAACACACAATAGCACGCGGAGAACCAGTAAACAACACGAAAGAACACCGAAGTTCAATGCGAGAACCGCCAAAAGTCAATCAGACGCCACGCGCAGACGACCAATTGGTTTGGCAAGCAAAATTTCGCGCGCGTTCCCACGATTGGCGCCTATTTTCGAACGTGAAATTCCCGCGCTACTGTAGGCGTAGATCTACGCACGCGCCCGGGTCTCGACACGAAATCACGAATACTGTGGCATCTTTTCGCGCATCTTTCGCTCGACACCTTGCCAATTCGCGCCTCGTTTTCCACGCGTTTCGTCTTGTTTTCTCGAGTATGTCTCGTTTTGCTCGTGTTTATTGCCAGTTTGTGAGAGTCTCTTTGTTCTTCCAGAAAGTATGGAGGTGGACCACAACGTAAACGGCCATGGAGACCCCATGGATTCAGACAAAGTGAGTCCCTTCTAGAAGTTTCTGAATTTTTTAAATTTGCTATTTCTTTACTGATTCAATACTTTAGAGCAACTACCATGGAAACGGGGCCGGCGACGGTTACAAGAACGGTGGCGAGCCCGACGGTGGACACAATGGTGGCGGTCACGAGCACGGACATGAAGAGGACGCGCCGCGCTACGCCGATCCCGGTTAGTTTTCAGCTTCATTCTGCTTGATTTGTCACTGGAAAAGGGTTATTTGGGGATTACCAGCGGATGGTGTGCAGGAGACGACGGCGGCGACCCCTACGGCGGTCCCGAAGGCGACGATGCCGGCGGCGACTGGGGCGACCGCGACGGCGGCTACGCACTTCGTGGCCGCGGCGGACCTCCTCGTGGTTCGTATGTCCCTGGTCGCATAGAGATCGTGGCATTAATCTCGTAGAACTAGGGATTGACAAAAGAGAACGAAAAGATTAGTCGTGATTGATTGATTGCAGGACCGTGGCGTGGTGGACCGCCGCGCGGTGGCGGCTATCCCGGTGGCGGATTCCGTGGTGGTCACTATCCGACGGCTGGACCTCCGCCCGAAGTCGGCGGTTTCTTCAATCCCGTTCCGCCTGTTCATCAGAGAGGTTAGTTGCTTGTTCACAGGCTCAAGTAGAAATGAGAATCTTTAAAATCGAATGAGAATCTTTTGAATGAGAAAAAGCTGAATGAGAACTCTCTGGATGAGATCAGTGAGGAACTTGCTTTCACGACAACCGGCGATTTCAAAATGAAGCGCTGGCTTTACATGCAATTTCGCGAAGGAGAACTCTCATTTGTAGCAATTAAGGAGACAGACTTCACGCTTCTCATTCAAATGGTTCTCACAAAGCCATTCTCATACAAAGAGTTATCGTGTAGCATGCTCTCACTCAAAGAAGCCTTTATGACTTCCAAGACAATCAAAGGCATCATCCTGAGAATTGTTTCTTTCAGGACCTCCGCGTGGAGGATTCGTTCGTGGCGCGCCCGCTCGTGGTGGCTTCTTCCCGGGACGTGGTGGCTTCTACGGTGGACCACCTGGCGGTGGCTTCCCGCCTGGTCATCCGGGTGCCGTGAATCCTCAATCACAAGCGGAGCGCCTCAAAAAGGTTTGATCTAACCTTTTCTTCATAGAAATGTTGTTTAGCTTGCTGGTGTGCCGCCGGACAAGGATCTGTGGGTGGAGACGAAGACGGCCGAGGGCAAGTCCTATTTCTACCATGCGGTGACGCGCGAGACGGTGTGGGAGCGACCGCAGGACGCCGTCGTCATGACACAAGCGGAACTCCAGGTTCTCGTCGATAAAGCTGCAAGAGATGAGAAGGCCGACGCTGCACAAGCAGGTATGTCTCTGCAGGTATTTTGTCCTCCCGACTTCCCACCCTTCACCGTAGGGACACCTAAATCCTGTT
>JAQIXL010002215.1:0-13886 GCA_034700245.1 Poikilolaimus oxycercus | reverse complement strand
TGCACCAAAGGAAACTTCCCCCTTTTCTCGCCCTTTGGGCCTCTATCGAGATAGAAATTGCACGGGCTTTTCTCTATTGGGAACACTCAAACGGCAAGCCGGAGAAAAGTCGACAGTTTCTCAGAGTCCAGAGAGTTTGGGACTTTTGTTCTGGAAGATTCGGAAGGCTTCTGGAAGTTTCTAGAACATTCTGCAGCCTTCTAGAAGATGCTATGCGTTTGTATTTGATGATGTTTTGTTCTGTCCCTGTTCCGGAAATTCACGTTTGAATTTGGCGGGAAGTAGTGCTGAGATGGATATGCGAAGACAACAGCCGGTGCATTACGCGCGCTTGGCTCCGTGACGGATTCAGCGAGTGCAAGGATGGCAGCGATGAGGGGTGGTGGGTGAGTCCTATGAAATCCGTCGCTAAGATTCGGGCAAAAAATCAAAGCTCTCCGGGAACTTCCACCTTGTAAATAAGGGGCGGGGGGGGGGGGGGGAGTTTCGTTGGTCGACTAGTGGACTTTCACACTCTTTGAAAAGAGCCCGACCAAAGGAAACTTCCGCTGACGGTTCACGCGATGTTAATTTTTTGAAAAAAAAATTCTTTTCGAACTACTTTTAAGCGAACATTAAAGGCTGGTCGACGGTGGGCGACAGAAAAGCTTGCAAACCTGGAAAGCAAGGATTTTATCACTTCGTCCCGCAATGTCGCGCGGCGCAAAAGCGCCGCACGAAGTTTGGTTTGCCCACTGTCTCGACACTTTCCAGGTCTCCACCTTTTGTGATGAGTCAGAAATTGAAAAGAGAACGAGTGTTAAGGCATTTAAGAGCAAACCAAACTTCCTCTTTTTTACGAGGAGTTTTTTAAATATTGTAGATGATGCACATTTGTGTTGCAGTATTGCCCTAATTATCCAGCTCCAAGGACAATGGGCAAGCCTTACGATTTGCTTAAATGCAAACGCGGATGGGAAATCTACTCCGTGAATGTGTGCGATGGTGAAGAGGTTGTTTATACAAAGTTTTAAGGAAACACCGGACAACAATTTTAGCACTGCGCTGACGGGAGTGATGAGACAAACTGCACTACTACAACATCAACAACAAGTATCTCGGCTACCTCTACTGCGACTCTGTCTGTGACATCCTCTACGACAGCCGTTGCAAGCTCTAATGTTAGCAACGCGTCTCTTGTTCAACAAAATATCTCAGCACTCGAAGTTGAATTTTCTACAGTTTTGCATCCCACTCCTTGTAATTGCCATCCCATCTCTTCATTTACCGCCGGGTTCATAGTGTCCGTATTTATGGCCATTCTTGCTTATTTGTGTCTATCGCGTCGTTCACTCACCCAATTGTTCGCGCACAAAATGTCGTACGACTTGCAACCGTAAAAGTTTTTGATGCTCCGCTGAAATTGCTTTTGAATACTCCGCAACAAATGGCTTAAAAAGCTTTGAGAATAACCCTGGACGGCACATGCCATCATCGTCGTCGTCGCTTTGGAAATCAAACGCTTTCTAAGCAGTCAAACTTCGATTATGTCTCTCAGAATTTAGATATCAATCGACGGCTCAACTTTACGATTAACCTACAGGTATTGTCAAACCGAGGAGAATTCCCCCTCTCGCCTCCGTTGATTTACGCCACAATTCTCATAGATCAGTTCAGCCGTCACTCAAGTTCGTTACAGTTCCCACGGAAACGGCGCCGCTTGAAAACGGCGAATTTTCTCCGACGAGACGTTTTTTGACTCTTGTACTAAGCTTGTTTAACGAAGCACTAGGACATTTTGTGAACGTGATAAAATATTTATTTTATAGTCGGCCTTAAAAACAGACAAGATGACGCAAAATAAGGCATTGCTGAGAAGACTGAACCCGTTGGACTCGCACTGGAGGAAGAGAATATTTTAGAGAATCAATGAGATGCTTAGGGAGAAGTGGAAGATGACGAATCGCTCGTCGAATCAGATGTTAGCGATGAGGAGAAACTAGTGGAATCACTTTGCCACGAATCCGTGCTTTGACTAGATTCACTGGATAAAGAGACTGCGGCAGTGGATTGCGTTTCTTGTGACGAGTCGGTTTCACCGGAAATGGACGAGCTCGCGACCGAGGTATCTGTGACGGAGACCGTCGAATTCGTACTTGACCAGCCCGCTGTTATTGTGGAACCCGTAGCCTCCGATGACTCCGATGACTGACTATTACTTGAAGCCACGTCGGAGCTGGTTACTGTTGAGTCGGTGTCCGTGTTCCAAGTTTCCGTTGATTCACTTTGTTCACTGGGCGATGATTGGGTTGCAGCAGTTACTTCAGTACTAGAAGAGAAAGTTGAGGACGTCTCTCCCGTTGCTTCGGATCCACTAGTCCAACCGCTGACAGTCGACGCCGATGAGATGTCAGTTGCACCCGTTTCATCTGTTCCACCCGTGTTTGTCTCATCAGCCACTGATGAGCCACTGCTGACGGACAAAGTCGCGTAGCTCTGCGAGCTTCCAGCAGACGCTGTTACTTCTGTTCCTTGAGATCCACTGCTGCCAGAAACGCTCGAGCCGCTACTCTCTGTGTTGAACGAGAGAGTGGCCGTCGCAGTTTCACCAGTCGCAGTGTTCACTGAGAATCCTTGACTAGATTGCGTCGCTTCACTTCCTCCTGAATTGGCCGTTTCCGTCTGTGATGTTTCCGTTTGTGACTCGCTACCAGACGTTTGACCAGTGGCTAGCGTTTCTGTTGCCGAGGAGCCGCCTGTGATGCTGAAAGTTGACCACGTTTCTTCTGAAGCTCCGGTTGCTGACGATTCGGACGAAGCAGCGAAGCTCGAAACAGTCGACGCACTGGCCGCCGCTGTTGTCCATCCCGCCGTTTCACTTTCTTCAGTGCCTCCAGTCTGAGTGATTTCCGAGGCACCGGTGACACTTGCTGCTGAATAAGTAGAGCCGACCGAAGCTGTTGGCTCGCCCGTGACCGTCGACTGAGAGGCCATAGTTTCACCGGAAACACTAGAAGCTGAGGCCGCGGTATTCGACGCCGTTGCAGTTGCTGCCGAGCCTCCATTAGCCGTCGATTCGGATGCACCGCTGAAACTAGATGCAGAGTATCCCGGCGTCTGGGAAGCTGCGGATGAAGATTCTTGAGAAGCACCGGTGCCCTCTGTTGGCAATGTTCCAGCCGAAACACTTGAACCCGTTTCAGCTTGGCTCGATTGGGTGGACGCGCTGCTTCCAGTGACCGTGTTCGCTTCACCACTGGAGACACTCGCTAGACTAACACCCGTCGATGACCATTCTCCTGCCGAGACAGTCGAGCCTCCGCTTGTTGTTACAGCCGTCTCCGTATTCTCCGTTCCAAGACTTTCTGACACTCCAGTTGAGGAGGCGATCGACTCTGTTGCTGCTGGTGTTCCTTTAGAGACTGTTGGCTGGATGCTTGAAGAGCCGCCCGATGTCTCAGAGAATCCATTGGTTGTTCCAGAAGACGCTGCTGTCACTGTTGCCGAACTTTGAGACTCCGCAGTGATCTCGCTTGAGGAGACGGTCGACTGCACGGACTGAGTCGGCACAGTCTCAAAGCTTGAACTTCCCGTAACAGCCGGCTGTTCTGATACAAGTGTAGATGATCCAGCCGAAGCCGTTTCTTCTGTTTCACTGGAAACGGTGTTGATGGTTTGGCTTGAAACACTGGAGAAGGAGGCCGCTTCACTCGTTGCTGCGGGGGTACTTGCTTCTGTGGAAACCGGCGAACCACTTGGTCCAGATGATGCGGTTGCTTGACTGATCGAAGCGAAAGCCGTTTCCTCTGTTTGACTACCAATTGTTGAAGTTCCACTGCTTTGCGATGACACGCCAGACACTGAAGCGGCAGCGCTGGTCCATTCACTGGCACTGGATTCGGTGGAAACTGGCGAACCACTTGGTCCCACCGACGCTGCGGTTGCAGTTTCTTGAGCTACAGAGGACGAAGATTCGACAGTGATGGGAGACTGTGACGCCGTCGCAGCCGGCGTTTCTTGTGATTCTTGAGTGGATCCTCCGTTTGTTTGTTGAGTAACAGGTGATGACGAACCACTTTCAGTGCTGCTGCCAGTCGCTCCACTGAATCGGCTTGAAGAGGCTTTAGTGACTGAATTAGTCGAGCCGCCCGACACAGATTCCGCTGTTTGCGCGGATGCTGTGGATCCCGATGCTGCAGTTGGGCCAGCAGAAGGCGTTGCCTCACTTGTTTGGCTCGCAGTAGCGGCAGATTGTGTTGAGAAGGAGTTTGTTGATACTTCGGATGCAGCCGTGCTGCTCTGCTCTGCCACAGTTGAAGATGACGGTGGTAGGACGGAGCTCGAAGCGACGGTGCTTGATACACCGGCGCTAACAGTGGCATCGGTTCCGGCGCTTTCACTTGACTCTGTCTGACTGGTTGGAATCTCTGGAACAGTTGTTGACGCTTGCGAGCCTGTCGCAGGAGGCGTGCTTTCGGTATTTGTAACATGTGCTTGAGAACTCGATTGCAGCGCGCTTGTCGACGACTGAGCTGGTTCGCTAACTAGAGTACTCGTTGCAGCCGTCGCTTCGCTTCCCGGCGGTGTTGTTTCCACGTTCGGAATGGTTGCGGGGGAAGCCGATGATCCTTGAGCGGCAGTCACCACCGTGGTTGTCTCTCCTCCACCTGCTGTTGAGCCAGCAGACTGACCACTGACGGGCGCCGCGGTTTCTCCTTGTGTTGTGCTCTCCGCAACAATCGTGGTTGTTTCGCCACCGCTTGGAGTTATCGTTCCAGCAGAGCCGACGGGCTGAGTGGTAGTCTTTTGGCTGCTGCCCTCAGCCTCAGTCGTAGTGGCAGCCGATGGTGCTGTTTCTGGTGCAGCAGAAGATCCACCGGCCCCAATGGATGTTCTTGTGGTCACTGTCGTTGTCGTTGTTGTCGAAGTCACTGTCGTCACTGTAGTGGGAGAGGTTTCAGCCGGCGTCTCGGAAGGCTCCGGGGCCGAAGTCGGCTCTCCTGTGACGCCTACAGATCGAGAACTTACAGCGATGCGCTCAACAAACCTGAAGTTGTTGTCGCCGTAGTAGCAACACTTGCGGTAGTAGTCGTATTTGCAATAGCAGCTGAAACGATTTGTTTTGCCAAAGAGAAGAGAACGAACGGATCGAATTCGTTAGATTGGCCAGATCTCCGAGCATGTCGACTCCATTGATGTTGGTCAAATTGTAAATCCGTGCAATCTCGCTCGCGTTGGAATTGCTAACGGCCAAAACAATGCGACCGGCCAGCTTTTGCGTGAGATTTGCAATATGAGCCCCAGCCGATTTCAGGTCAGCATCTCTAAGAGCGTCTGATCTAAAATTGCAAATATTAAACAAATAATGTAAATCCTACTGGTATCCACTACTCAGTGGATCCGGTGCAATAAGCATGAAAGTCTGCGGTTGATCTGCTCGAGTCAGCTGTGCTTGTGTTCCATTTGCCAAGTACGCCTCAACTGCTCTAGAATGCCAAAATTACAAACTCAACATTGGTTCACTTTGATTGACTTGTAGCAACTTCTTGTGTTGCCTTGTATTCATTATCCAGGATCATCTTCACATCAGCCGAAGTGTTGACCCAGCTCGAAAAATTCGCTTCAGTGGAATAGAAGAGGAATCGGAAGCGCATTCCTTGCGTTTTTTCCCATTCCGCTGTCGAGTTGAGAATCTGCTCTCTGACCTGCAAGCGATGGAATTCCATTGAAGGCCTCCACGCCGTGCTTTTCCAAAACGCTCAACCCCGCCGAGGGGTTTCCACTCGCTTATCAAAACGTGTGAATCATGGTCTGATTCCTGAGTCGCCATCTTCACCGAAGGTGTTACTACGCCCGATCGAGACGTGTGTCAAGGGTCCGCAATTCAAGGCGTGTCCCTCCTCGTTCTATTCAGGATTTACGAGTTGACACGTTGCAACACCCTCTTTTGGGCTGCCCCCCAAGCATGATGCGCTCGCGCGTCGGTTCGCGGCTCGCTTGTTGACATAAAGGCGTCAAAGCTGCCAAACCCCGCTGCGTTTTACTGAAGGAGAAGCCCATTTTTGAGACCGACACCAAAGCCGCCTAGAAGGAATTCGACACGCCCTTGCACTTACCGCTTGACTCAGAGTGACGGCAGCTTGACGTTTGGTTCGTCGACTCGTGCTAGGACCGACATTCAAGTTCACCGCAATTGTAATGTCTTGCGCTTCGTACTTCCCGGTTACGTTTTGAATTGGTTCATCTGCAAAGCGTCGATTCTGCAGGACTGACACACCTTTGCTCTTCTTGTTATGCACCGAGACCACGATGATAACGACAATGGCGACTATGACTAGGACGGCGGTAGCGACAAGAGCAGCAATCCATCGTTTCTTGTACTTTTTGAATTTAAAGATCTGCCGGTCGTCTACCTCGACGTGGTCTTCGTAGTCCATTGCGGCTTAATCTGAAGAACAAAGCAAATAGAAACGCCTAGTAAGATGTCAAAAACATCGCATAAAAGATTGCGCAAGCGAATGAAATTACACCATCATCAACACGACACTCTGGATAGCTGCAACTACTGACAAACGAGAGGCTGTTTGGAACACTAATCGAGACCAGTCTTGAACTAGGCAGGCTTCCAGGCTGTGAGCTAGAGTCAAACAAGAAGCATGGAGAGTGTGAAGAAGCTTAGCAAGAAGGGCGTGAAGAGTACACGAGATAGCTGTTGCAGAAGGGGGTGGCGGTAATCCTCCCCCTCCCTACGGCGGTTGCGAATGACGACTGCTTGCCGACAGGGCGGCGACGTCGCCTCCGCCGCCGCCGAAAACCTAAGGCGGGACCGGAAGAGCGACTGTGTGCGTAAATGATGTGTCACGTAATAAAGGGAGAAGCAGCTAAACAAGAATGCACAGCGAACTACTTGTTTATCTAGTGCTCATAAACTAGTGAACACTTTGAAAAACGCCGCTCCTTATATTGAAGAGAAGACGCGACATGAAAAGACTTAGTGCCGCGGCGCCAGCAGTGATACCCCCGAAGGAAGGTGAGAGTCAAAAACCAGCAAAGCAGCTTTACGCTAAGTGCGTCGTCTTCACTGGCATTTGGGCCTTTTTAAAGGCGTGTCGACAGTGTGAAGAAAATGGCGAAGTAAGTCTCAAGTCAGAAAGAAAATAAATTCCGAGGCGGCGCCCTGACTCACACGAGAATTTTCTGAAAACGAGTCTCTTTGAGAGAGGAAGTGCGCCTCCGGTCATCCCACGCTTGTTACGAGGGGAGAGACGTGTTCTTTTCCCGAAGCCTAAATGTCGCATCAAGCGTAATGGCTTTATTGCCGGTTGACAGAGAGACAGACCAGGTCACAAATTTAGCTCCTGAACCGCCGGTTCTTGATCGGGCTAGATTAAGTGCCACATTCGGACACAATTCGGTGTGGAATGTTGGATGGATGCCCAAAACCTCGAGAAAGAGTCCGTGTAACGACTTCATTTTGTTTGCTGAATCAACCAAGGCGAGTTCGTAAAGAGTTTGGAACGTTCATAAACTCGTCAAGAAGAAATTTATGCTGCAAGCCACTAGACCGAGAACAAGATTGGTGGGTCAAACTTGGAAGGGAGACGACGCATCTTACACAAACATGCCTTGACGTGGTCCAACACGTCCATTTCAGCTTTTGGGTGGGGCTCGTCAAATTCGAGGGACGACGCATGTGAGGGAGGGGGTATGGAGAAGGGCAACTAAGCCCCTACAAAACGACTATCACTCGCGCTATTTCGACGTGGCAACACAAACATAAAAAACTTAATTCAGCCATGAATACGTGGTGTAGGGTTTTTCAGAAACAACGCGGGGAGGAAATGGCGAAGGGTCATAAAAAGGTCTATTTGATCTCCGTAAAGGAAGATCGACTCGTCGTGCGTACTATTAACACTCGTAACACGTCTGATACGCCGCCCGTCGCCGCCCAGACGCCGTCATTCAGAGCTTTGAACGTCCAGTCTGCAATGTGAACCCATTTAGTGACTCAATTGAAAAAGACGCTTCATATAACTTTCTTACCAGCTTGGCAAAGAGTTCTTGGTTGTACTCTTGAAATGTAGTCGTAGGCTTCGCGTCTTCAAGACTTCGGATCTTGGCCCAATTGTCGCGGACATCCTCCACGGTGGCATCGCGCAACATCTGCCACAACGTACAGTCACCATTCGTAAGGCAGTAAATAGCTTACCACTCCTGGATTACGAAAGAAACGGTAGCGACCGTAAACCGTTCCGTAAGCGTCGAAGACCTCGCCCGTGTCTTCGACACTCTCATGAACCAAGTAGACGGCAATTGGTGCCACATACCTAGAGACTCATAAACTTCGCACGAAGACTAACTCTGGTCTCAGTTCGTCGACTTTCTCCTTACTCCAAATTGTTGCAGTCATGCGTGATCCGGCCGTGGGGACGAGGGTGTTCACTTTGATATTGTATTTGGCGCCTTCCTAGTCAACAGATTAGCCACGACTTTTCCTCTCCAACCTGAGCAAGAGCGCAAGCAAAGCCGATGAGCGAGTGCTTTGCTGCAGCGTAGTTCGACTGTCCAAAGCTGCCATAGATAGCTGACCTCGACGAGACCATCTTGAAATCAGACAAGGGCTTATCACACCTTACACTACTTACCAGAACTCGGCCATATTTCTGTTGTCGGAAGTACGGCCAGGCCGCTTTGGTCACTGAATACGCCCCATAAGCATGCACCTTGAAGATGAGGTCCCAGTCGATGTCTTTCATTTTCAGCTGCAACCCTTTTCTCGAGGTGACAGAAAACGAACGAGGGTGATATCACGAAGGATTCCCGCATTGTTGATAATGATGTCGATACGGCCAAAGTTGTCAATGGCCGTTTTCACGATTGCCGCACCCTTTTCCACGCTTTCATAATTGGGAACGGCAACGCCGCCAGCTGCTCGAATCTCGGCCACAACCTAGGATCTGAGAACAAGGAAGTCGTTAACCTTATCAGCCATGGACGTGCTCTGACTCGTACCTCGATGGTCACCTCCAAGATCATTCACAACGACCTGAAACTGTGTACTCTTGATGCATATTGAAATTTCATTTTTGATACTGCCCTTGAAGAAAACCGCCAGTGCACTATGAGTGAACTGAGCATGCCGAGAGAAAGAGAGAAAAGGAGAGAGAAGACGGCATCGATTGATAGCACTTGCCTTGGCTCCACGACGCGCCAGCTCGAGCGCGTAAGTGCGTCCCAGGCCGCCGCCAGCGCCTGTGACAATGGCCACTCTACCGTCAAAGCGGACAGTCGACATCCTCGCTGCTTCAATTCAGAAATTAGCTTTAAGATAGGCAATACTGTGAGAATTGAAAGCAATGTAAAGGATGCCGCACTCTGCGCACGTGGGCAGGGGCACTAAGGACAGAGCGTCGCAAGCCACAGCGTAGCGCAGCGGTTGATGCGGCCTCCTTGACCACGCTCTACATCTTCAGGCTCTAGTGTGCTTTGTGACTTGTGGCAATAGGTTCAGCAACATCCTTTACTTGGGCAAGGGCAACAAGGACGGAGCCTGAGGAGCCACAGCGTAATGCGAAGATTGTGCCAGTGGAACGAAAAATCTAGATTCCATAAAGTCTTTTGAGAGTTTCCACAAACTAGTCTTTGGTCCGTGGTGAAAGCCAATTTGGCTCGCTCGATGCGACAATTTCCTCGACATCACTTTCCCACGGAAGCCTACAAATGATCACTCAAACGACCTCACTCGCACTTGCTTCCGCGTCTCCTTAGACTAGTGCCACAGAGCAATTGTCGCATCTTTCCTTCTTACAAAGTTGCATCACCAGTGTTTTACAACGTGTCTAAAGGCTTCTCTCATTCCTATAAACAGCAATAGAAAAACCCGCTGGGGCACAAGACTGGGTACTTGTGCAGTTGCCCACCCCCTCTCCCTATCCCCCCTGAGGTGTCTTCAAAGCGCCTGGCACTGTCTAAGACCAGATTCCGAACTTTTTTTTTTTCTTTACAGGCCCCACAACCCCCTGAGATATTTCTTTTTTTTTTTTTTTCTTTACAGGCCCCACAACCCCCTGAGATATTTCTGAAGCGCCTTTTTAAGCTTTAACTTGGAAACGCTTTCCCCGGAACCTCATTAGTGTAGCCCTTGACGGCTCTCTGTTCACCTTCAAGCATAATGTACTTTGTGACTTGGGACAATTTGTTCAACGACCACTTTTTCTTCTTTCTCAGAAACGGTGCCAGCAGGCCGATTTCTTTCTCTACAATAAGAAAAAGGCGACGCAAAAAAAACGCTAGTTTGAACTCGACTGTGGGCAATCATTTGAGAGCGAAAGTAAGAGAGAAATTGGCACCTACCAGGAAGAACGGCTGGAAAGTCAAGCATGCGAATGAAAACGAACTTGCTGCCGAGCCACATAACGGTTCAGCGCGCGCGTTACGTATGCGAGTGGCGCCGGAACATAATTGCATCTGCGTCCTCATCCAGCAGTGTCTCCACCCCATTGCCAGCAATACTTTACCCTTTCGAGTCGAGCAAAAGTTGGCGCTAAAAGCGAGCGTTTGAGAACAAGTCGGGTCCTATGTAGCTATCTCACAATCAGGATGTCCACAACTGCCGAGGTCTTTCTTCATTACAACGCAAGCGTTGTTGGGCTTGCGGCCCTTGTGAGTCTTCATTGCTTTTATCGGCCAAAACTAAAATAATTGCAGGCGGTTAATGGGTTGTACTTATACGCGTTGTTCGGGTATCGAGATGAGAATTGGAGGACGTAAAACATCTTTCTTTCGCTGAACTGCGTCGTCGATTTGATTTGTGTGATCCTAGGCACGGCTGTGCAATTGGTTCGATTTGCTTCCGTTCCTGGGCTTCTTCTGCGAGAGTTAAAAGCCGTTACGAAACATTTCAGGCTTACATTGTCGACGGCAATCGCCTGATAGTTGTTATGACGGGCCCCGCACAATACATGTCGCCTTTGCTGGCAACCTCGGCACTTGTTGGCTACTGCTTCATTTTGCTCTTCTCGCTGATTGTTATTCCAGCTACGTATATCTATCGCTACTTTGTGCTCGTACGGTGACCACTTTTTGACTTCTTAAAACGCATGTCTAGGGATGGCCGAGTTGCGCGAGAACGAAAGTTGGCCTTCTCAATTATCCTTGCTGCTGTCTTGCTCATGATTCCCGGAGCCTTGATCGAATACCTCAACCTTCTCAGTCCCCAGTGAGCATAATTTGTATTCTACTCAAGTTCTATGCATTTCAAGGGATGCCTCGAAATACCGTGACTTGGTTGAACAACACATTTCCTCGCTGCAAGATCGTTTGTATGTAATCGGCGGCCAATATGTGCGTGATTCTTTCAAGTTTTTGAGCCTTTCAGCGAGAAACCCGAGTAATCCTTGTTCAAGTATGGATTCTTCTTCAGATGCTAGTCACCTACTCCGTCACCATCATTTGTTCCTGGCGAATATGGGTCTTTTTGAAAAAGGTTGAAAGCCAACAAAGCAAACGCAGCCTCGTTATGCAGCGACGCCTCAGTCGAGGTCTCATTCTTCAGGTCGGTCGACCAGATATTAATAACGAGGTTGTAGGCGCTGGCGCCAACGATAATGTTCGTGTTGCCGCTCGGCATGAATATAATTTGCGGCCTCGCCGGTCAAAACCTTTCGTCGGTGCGTTGAAAATACACAAAAAGTAAGAACTTGAATCGCATTTCTAGATGACGCTCTTCATGGCGTCACTTTTCTTGTGGATGCCCTTGGCGAATCCGTTGATCTCATTCTATTGCTTTCGTCCATATCTTCGGTTTGTGCTCTGCAAGATCAATTTGGTACCGAGCGTTTCAACATAGTCGCTAACAGAAAGGAGAAATGAGCGAAATAAAGCAATCAAGAGTAGCTATAAACAATTCTACCAGCTCTCACTGTGAATGGGAACATGACCAATGGAAAGTTTTCTCATAGTGTTTACGAGCCGGTTCGTACGAGGGTAGTCTTGCAACGTGCACACATTTTATTTAAAAGCACGTTTCCGTGCTACACAGGTCTATATCGACGTTCCAGTGTTCCACTATTGACGCTGAACAACTTTAATATGAACGCCAACAGCGTATTATCTAGATTTTCCCCGTGATGGACAACACGTTTTTGATTCTCTCGTACTTCGGGCTATATTCTGCCACACAACCACTTCAAAGCACTTGTTTCTTCTAGGGAGAGTTTTCTGGGTTCAGACAGCTGTCGTCGGCTTCTCCGCCGACTGCTTCGCCTTCATGGACGCCTCGATGAAGTGCTTGGTCGAGTCGCCGATCTCGGTCGTCGACTCGTCGTCGTCCTCCACGTCCCTTCGCGACGACTTCGGCTTCTGGAACAATGCTGAAGCTTTTCATTCAATAACTTACAGTTTCTTTCATCGACTCCATGACTTCTTTGTCCTCAAGAGGCAGCTCCTCCTCGGCCGCCGCCGGCTTCCTCGCCGAGCGACGCTCCTTCTTCGGTGTATGACCAGGCGAACTCAGCTGCAACATGTTTCAGGGTCTGTAACCTCCATAAAACAAAGGAACCTTGCTCGGACTCTCGACGTCCTTCATCTTGGACGACTTGTTCGTCTTGCGATGCACCCGCGGTGTGTGGCCAGGCGAGCCCGCCGGGGCGACGAGGGGATGACTGGGAGTGTCCCTCTCCGACGTCGCGCGCTACAACAGCCACTTCTTCTTCTTCTTCTTCAGAGCAAACCTTGGGTCGCGGCCGAGTGTGGACGGACATCGGGATCGCCGTCTGAAATCTTCTTTCACTTTCCTTCAAAGAGGCTGACCGCGACGGAGTGAGACTCTTCGTCGGCCGGAGGATGCAGATTTTCCGCCTGAGACTTTGTTTCGTAAGGAGAGACGAACCTTGACAGGCTGGGCTGAATGCGACGGATCCGTGGACGGAGTGGGCGAAGAGGCGGGCACCGGCTGTGGCGGCGGCGGTACCACTTTCGGCGTCTTCGGCTCCGTGATAATCCTCGACTTGGGCTGTCTCATCAGACGACGTGGCGTGCTGGGTCCCGGGAAGGAGGGCAGCCTGTCGCTCCCCCAAATCGTTTCCTAGAAGAATTAATCACGTGGGTACGGTAACCTCGCTAGTTGAATCTTCGAAGAACTTCGAAGAATCCAGCTTCTTCTTCTTCTTCTTGAGAGACGAGGCCTTGGACGGTGGAGGCACCGTTTTCTCTCGTTTCTCTGGAACTTGTTGGCGCCCATTCAATGTGGATTACTGTGAGCCTTGCGCTCCTTCTTGCGGGAACGACGGGCGCAGAGCCAGCAGACGGCGAAGAGTATCGTCGTCCCGAAGAAGACGATCGTCAAGACGAGCAACACCCAGAAACCGCTGCAAGGCTTTCCTTCTTATTCTGGGAGCAATATCACACATTTGAATCCCATTGGAGATCTTCTTCTCTTCGCTCGCGTCCTCGTCGGCATCGCGAAGACCCCGATGTGGCGGTGAGTCTTTGACTCTGAAGAACTTTCAGCTTCTTCCTTATTTTCGAACTTGTCGTTGAAGCTGAAGAGAAGGACGCTGTGGAGGTCGTCGGCGCAAGTGGAGTCCATCTTCGGCGTGCTCGTCACTGTCTGAGAGGAACCTTGACTCTCTTCCCCGACCTTACCAAATGGCCGGGCAAAGAGGAGCAGTTGACGGACTCGCGCGTGCCGGCACCGCCACGGTTGCCGCCGCCTGTCCAGCACTTCGTCTCCCACGGCTTCTCGGGGAAATTTCTAAACTCTCTTCTTGTTCCTCGAGAAATCCACCGTTTCATCTCGATTTCGACGACGCGATCATGGTCGATGTGAAAGAGGATCTCCTGACGAAAACGCGACGTCGGCTCCTCGCGTCGACAGTAGACCTTGGGAGGGTGCTTGTCTAGACCTG
>JAQIXL010002214.1:0-13888 GCA_034700245.1 Poikilolaimus oxycercus | reverse complement strand
AAACATAGTGTCGCACACACCAAAAGAACGCTAACAACACTAACGAAGGCGCATAGTCTTCGCAATGGCGAAGAGACACACCGTTAACCAGATAATCTCCGGCAACGTTGTTCTAGCGATCTGGAACTTCGAGGAATACCCTCCAGGCGACTCTCCAGAAGACCTTCGAGCAAACACGTTGAATGGTCGCCTTCAACGGCGAAGAGATCGAGATCAACATCCAACGAGGAGTTTCTCAAGGCAACCCACTCTCACCAAAGATATTCAACGCCAGCTGTGAGCAAGCCTTTCGACTCCTCTATCAGAGCTGGTCGAATAGGAGTATCAACATCGACAAACGTCGTCTTTCCCACCTTTGCTTCGCCGACGAGGTGGTGCTCTTCTCACATGACTGCCGTCAACTCCAGATAATGGCTCTACCAAGTCGAGAAAGCTAAAATCTGTCGGACCACGCATAAAAGAGGCGATGACGAAACGCCAGTCTGCTCATCGATGACCGACGCGTTCGTTTCGTCGCCAGCTTTGTCTACTTCGGACAGCGCATCTCCATGACCAAAAGTGACGTTAAACTGACAAGAAGGATCCAGGCGGCAAGGGCATCTTCCATCCACTTTAAGGGCTTCTTCACCTAAAGAAAGTTGATGTGAAACACAAAGGAGACCTTACATACACAGCGGAGAAATGGGCGCTGACCTAGGAGCCTTCAATCAACTGATGAGGCTCCAACGCAAGATTCAAGAGAAGCATGCTCAAGGTCACGATGAGGAACGAGAAGTGAAACGAGTGGCTGCGTTGGTGACGAAGTAGAAAGACCCTCAGGAAGAAGTTCGAAGTGGCAAGGAAAATGATGCGCAAGACGGCCGACTCGTGAATGAAGAGAACAACGAAGTCGCGACCTGAATGATATCGAAGACCGAGAGGAAGACTTCCAACTCGATGGCGAGACGATATCGGGAAAGCCGCGAGACTAACCTGGTGGAGGATTGCAAGGAACGGCTCTGAATCTTTTAGTGTCGGCAATTCTGTGGCTCAGGTGATCATTGTCGTCGACACTAACGACGCTGTCTGTCCGTCTGTCCGACCCGTGAAAATGGAATGAGTTTCATGTAGTTGCCAATTTAAGACATCATTTCAGGGTGGGCCGCGGAGGACGCTGACAACGCCTCTCTTCCTTCTTTCCTGTTGGCCTTGCAAAGTCGAATCCTTTCTTCTTTCTGGTCAATGACCCCGACTTGAGTTCGTAATCCGAGTGACCGCTTCTCCATCAAGGGGATCTTATGAGTGCGCGAAGGTCTCAGCATTGTGTCGTTCTTCTCAGAGAAGCAATGAGAGAGAGCGTGATTCACGTGCGATTCACGACATAGTAAGGATCTCTGTACACACCGTGAAACAGAAGTTCTGAGCGACCTAAACACTCAAAGAAACGGAAAGAACATACGGAAGCAACATAATTTGATGACCTGCCACGTCTGTCGGTGAGAGCAAGAGGCGACGAGCAGCGACGAGTAAGTTAGACCACGGGCGCGGCGACACGCACATGCAGCACCGGACGAGCAGCGAGGCATCGCAACGGCGGCGTCCCACCACGTGCGAGGCTCGCGGCCTGCGACACAAGCTTTTTTTTGTTTCCGGTGGGTTTGTCTCTCGAACTATAGAGTCCGAGCGACTCCCCCTTCGGTGGTTGCTTTGTTCTGGAAACCCGACACAGTCAGGAATGATACCAAAAGCAAAGCTTGAACCACGTAACACGAAACCGGATGTCCTTCGCTGCTCGAACATTAATAAATGCAACGAAAACAAGCGAAAGCAATACTATAAATCAAAATTCAACACATTTTCATGCCAAATCACAAACACGAGGACCACGAGAATAACCGGCGAAAACGTGTTGAAACACAGAAGTTTTGCGATGCTGCCATGGTCGCCAAATGTTGCGCCCCCAACACAACATTTGGTGGGCTCTACTAAACATGATACAAATACTAGAGATAAACAAACAATAGGAAAGAAGAAGGATAAACGCAGCCACTAGAGGCGGCGGGAGACGAAACTATGACTTGGGGATTGCTGAAGGTGCGAAAAAGGCTGTTGATAAATATCGTCCAAGCGCACTTCGTACACTCGAAAGTGTACTGCACAATTCCTAAACCGCCCCCACGTTACGACGACTACCTCTTTTCACACCGGCGCTGGCGGAGTCGTGTTCTTCAGCGAGGAGTCGTGTTCTTCAGCGTGGAGCAGTGCCCACAGTACCATTGCTTGTGAGCTGAAGAGGCGCGTTAAAGCAGCCGGAAACGCCCCCAGCATTGTAACGGCGTGTCATACTGCAGAGGCTCGACTTCGGCATAAAGTGGTTAACTGCACATAGTTTGTTGAAACCTTGACTCCGTGCGAATCCCCTTGCTAAGTCGACTTAACGTCACTGCGACATAACAGTGAAGGAAATCGACTTCTTGCGCGTTCAGATATTCTGCGTCTCTGATTATCAGGTCGAACCACTTTCACATTCTGCAGTTGTTTTCTCACACATCAAATCAACCGCGGACAAAGTATCTTGCCATTAGCAGCTCCTAATGGAATGCAGCGGAGGCGGCGCCAAAAAATTCTCACCTTTCAACTTGCCGGCCTTACGAACACCGACGAAAATTCCCTTTCAGTTGAGCAATGTGCGACGAAAGGTGCAGTTCCCGCCAAGGTTGCATTCAGTTTCTACTGAATTCACCCTCCGTTGGAATCAGCGCGCACTCAGTGCCGGTGTGTGCCGTTGAGATTTCAATGGCCGACCTGAACGAAATCGTGATCGACAGCATCGTAAGTGATTTCGTTCAATAGTTTTCGTTTTGGTGTTTTGGTGTTGTTCGACATTCGGTTTAGGACGCCCTCGAAGAGAAAATTGGTCTAGAGTCCGTCATTGAGCACAAGATACCAGCGAATGAGAGGTAACCGTTGATTTGTTGCATGCTGCATTCTACATGTTTCTATATACATGCGTGCATATCTTACCGTTTCAAAGGTTGAACGAATCCATCCGATTTCAGTCTTACGTACGACGAGCGACTGCTTCCCGAGGTGATCAAAAACTTCTCCGGAGTTTGCGAAGGACTCGTTGTTTCGAATTCAAGCAGCGCGAAGTTGGCATGGCGAAACATCAAGAGTGTCGTGGGCGCACCTTCTGGTACTACCGTCAAGAAGTACTTTCGCAATCTCCTGAGCGTAAGTAATGCTTTTACATCGTAGCTTCCTAAATTTTAGTGCCGCATCAAAGGAGAAGGCCCACCTTCGATTACCGCTCAACTCGCTGAAGTGGAAGCTCGTCGAATAGATTTTGTACGAGATTTCGAGCGCTGCGAATTACGCTTCGCTCTCGACGTGGCGGCGTTTTGCAAGAAGAACAACAGAAAGAATGCGACTGTTGAGCTAATGGAGAAACTCCTCGAACAAGCGACTGGAAAGAATCCGTTTCTCGATTGGGCAAGAAATGGTGACATCAAGGAGCGCTATCAATTCGTGTCCCATGTGAGTAAACTTTTGGGACTTTTAGCTTTGCAGAAGAAGCAAAAGAAGCGAGGGACGAAGTACGGAGCCGCTTACATCCTCATGAACAGTCTTCTCGGACGGCGAGTAAAATTCCAACCAAAGGACTACGAGAACGACGACGACTGTATGACACTTTTTCCAAACTTTACAAAGAACAATTCTTTAGTCACTAACGAATGGCTGACCGTGATGAAGGAGAGAGCAAGCAGGGCGTTCCAGAAAGGAATAGAAGACAACGCCAACATGGAGCGCACGGAACAAGAAGTCGTGTCGATTGATGAAGATCGACTCCTGGAGATTTCCGAAGCGTCAAATGAAGCGCCTGTGAACGACGAACGAAACGAACGAAACGAATCGTTGCCAATGCTTGCGACAACAGAATTTGTGAAAGCGACACTTGATGAAAAGGTGGGATGCATCTAGGTTCCGTCGCTATAATGGAACTTTGTTCAGAGCTTCGCTAAAGCGCCTTCCGCCGACAGATCCGATTTGCTGTTGCTGAAGCCTGATGATAGTATTTCGACGCATTCGACAGTCGTAGCTGGGTGTGCGCATGGGAGTCGCAAACGCGGTCGGGTTTCGACACCTCACCGCAGCTCCAACGATATTGATAGCAATCTAAACCAGGAAGTGGTGGTAAAGCCGTTCCTGAGCAGTTCTATGGAGTTCGCGAAGCGATCACCCAAAATTGAGGTCCCGGAAATACCGATTGTCTTGATTCCAGCTCCACTTTCAAGTGAGGCCTTTTTAATTGCGCCAACAAAATTGTTGCAGCACTTCAATGGCCGCCGAATGAGAAGAATTCCCCTCACAAGACAACCACCGAACTCTTCGACGCTGAGAGACAAATTAGGAAGATGGAGCCAAATGAACATGAACATAAGCCTAGCAGCGGGACGGCTGTGCCGCTTTCAGCTGCTTCGCAGTCATATGCTTTGCCGAATGGGAAGCAATCGGAAGCTTCGCCAGCAGTTGATTCCGAGTACCAACAAGAACGTTTTGAACGACAACTTCGCGTGTTGAAGCTCTGTCTCGAATTGAAGGTGAGGCCAGAGCCTTGGGTGCTCGAAGGTCTAGAGGATGACGCGGGCAATCCATTGGTGGGCTGATGAAGTTGTACCATTGATTCGCGTTATATGGTGGTATGTCTCTTGATGTTTGCTGGGCAATTATGTTCGTCCATTTTCCCATTTAATAAACAGGAATTTTCCTTAAGTCTTCATATCTGTCATCCCCGCCGATAAGACTGTGCCGCTGCTGCTCGACCCACGCGTGGGGGTGGTGGGGGGCGTAGTGCCCCTTCCCCCTCTCTCCTCCCCTTTCCTTTCAAGTTGAGAAAGGAGAGCAAAACTAAAAAGGGGAAAACCTCTCACAATCAGATGTTGAATCGGAGTTGAAGGGCGTATCCAACCCATCCGAACCCGGATTTTCCCTCTCTCGCCTCCCACTCACAGTTTCTGGCTCACGTGCAATCGCAGCTATGAATGACTCCCTCTGATCGCGGTTTCGGCGCCGCCACCTTGAAGAGCAAGTTCTCCAGGCAACAGCCTGGCCGGCGATCTTGGCTCGAGCGCGGAGGACGATTTCCTCTAGACCATCGTCGAAAGCTCAAAGCTCCTTGCTAGCTTCAGCGTGCGTGCAAACGCTATCCGCGCAGCCCTCGCAGCCTGGTGAAGGCACGTCTTAGCCATGCCAGCCGGTGCCGATCGCGATGCCGAGATCGCTCATTTTCTCTGAGCGATTTCCGAGCTTCCCTTGGATTTCTCGGTCTTCGACACCGCCGCCGCTTCGGTGGTTCAAGGCGGTCCACCGAGTTCAGTCGCGAGTATGACTCTTGTCTTCGCAAATAAGGTGAAACGCGTGACGCCGTCAATTACCGTGCCGACAACTTCACCCCGCGTCGTCGCTCCTTGTCGCTCGACCGACATCAGCGCCGTCGGCAAACTTTGCTGCACACATTCGGATCATGCCGTCGCAATCGCCGACGCATGTTGCGGTATCACCTTATCCCGGATAGTTGGGAATCCACCCGATTTCGGGACGGCAGCGCATCCAGGACCCGGGCTTCCCGGTCCCCCGCTACCACCGAGGATGGGACCCCTTGGTCGCCCGCTGCTGCCGAGCGTCGGACCTGCTTTTCCCGCCTTTTATGGCACCGCAGTTCCCTCGGGTGGACGGCTCGCAGCAGAGCATCTCATGCTGCAACAGCTAATGCAGCTACAGCTCATGCTGCTTTCGCACCAACCACCGAACAGCCAAAGCTTCCCCCTCTCCAGCTTCCCACTTTCATTGGCAAAGCCGAAGATTGGCACAGCTTCTGCGAGACGGTTGTCGAATAAGTTGACGTTCGTCCCGGACTGTCTGAAGTCAACAAGTACTAGCTCATGCCCTGAAGGCTGCCGCCTTCACCAAGGTTTCAAGGCCTCAGATATGGCTTATCGTGAAGCCTGCACGAGTACGGCAACGCGACGACACTTCGTTCGAGTCTTCGGGAGAAGCTCCTGGGTTTTCCCATGCCCTAGAGAGTGACATCGACTTGACGTGGCATTGTAATGTTAGTCACATTTATTTGTTTCTTCCATAACACCACTCTCCCCATCTCTCCAATCTTTTGGCGTGCGTCTTTTGACGCGCGCATCGCTTTGCATCTTTCGCCACTCTCTGTCCCGGGAGCCGCGCTAGGTGGTTGAGCTTTGCCCCACTTTTGCGTGTTTCGTGTATTTCTCTGTGTTGCGCTCTAATAAAGGTGCTTTTCTCTTAGTGAGAGTTGAGCATCGGCCTTCGGCTTTGTGTTGCGACGCATTTCAAGTTAGAAGGGAACTTGGGATCTCTTCGTTCCGAGTGGGAATCTACCACAATTTTGGACCGCTAAAGCTTGACTTTGATTACAGCATCTCCTCCGCAAAGCCGAACTCTTCTGTCGCCAAATGCGACATCTGGGCGAAGATCCAGACCACAACTCGTTCGTAGAGACTGCCGTCTACATGAAGCTGCCCATGTGGCTCAAGGCGGAAGTCCTCGAACTCAATCAGACCGCCATTCGCGGGATGTGGAATACGGTCGCGCTCCTCACTGTGGCAAACAAGCTATGCGCCTCCGTCGCTCCCTGCGCGACTCGCCAGTTGAGCGACCCTCGACACGTTCGCGGTCTGAAGCGAGAATCGCTTCTCTTTAGCCATGACGGCGACAAAGGGAAGGACGCGGGCTCGGCTCCACCAACAAGCCGAAAACCGCCGCCGGCCTCCCTGTCGGCTTTGTGGTAGTGAGAACGGTCGTGCCCCATCTCTCAGTCCCCGGTTCCTCACACCGGCGATTCGCCCTGCTCGAGTGAGCGAGCTCGGCTTCTGCAGCAACTGCCTGAAGCCGGCTCACGGTCCTTGCATCGCCGTCTTCAAGTGCCCCTTTTCTTGTGGAACGAGCGGGCGCCACCCGGCTGTGTGCTTTCGAGGCCCCGACGCCGAATCATCCTGTCCGCCGTCCAGTCCTCAAAGCCCCGGTGCTGCCTTGACCAGCCCGGCATCCCCTGCAGTCGCAGCGACTACAGCCACTATGGCTTCGATCATCCAAAGCGAGGCTCTAGCGTCACAGTCTCCAAGTGGGAAGAAGCTGCTCCCGTCGCTTCGCGTGACTATCGCGAATCCCCGCACGGGTGTCTGCACGCAGGCTGTCGCCCTTCTCGACACCTGCTACAACACCTCGTACACACCTAGCGAGCTGCTCGGAGACTTGCCCCGCAATCGAAGTCTCTCGATCTCACGACCTTTGCCGCCTCAAAGCGCGAGATCGACAGCTCCGTCTACGTGGTCTAGGTCCTCAATTGTGTCGGCACCTCTTGCAAGTTCGTTGCTTCGTCGCCCAGTGTCTCCCAGAGCTCACCCGCCCCATTCCGGCTCTGGCCGAGTCCTGCCTGACTTCTTCCAAACTCTGCCTCGAGACTGTCAACCCCGACATTCTCATCGGCTCGGACTACTTGGACCGCTTCGTGCGTCTCCCCACTCGCATTTTGCCTACAGTGCATCAAGCCTTGCGGACCGATCTCGGCGACGTGCCTTACGGCAGCACCCATGGCCAAGGCCTCCCTCGTGACAGCTCTCCCATCACCTTCTTCGTCCCACGTCGGGTGACAAGGTGAACAAACGGGGAACAGCGAGTGCCCGACCCGGCCACTGCCAGGTTTTCTCAGCCACCGTCTTCTCCACGGCCACAACGGTCCTCGCCTCGACTTTTATCAGTCGACGGCGCCCGCGTCTCTCGTTGGCGCACCCTTGACGAAGCATCTACCCGCGCCCTGCGGGCCTTTCGACGGCTGCTGCCCAGAAACAAGAAGCAGCTTGAGTCTCTGCCACTTCAAGCAGCCGCGAGCTCCCTTCCCTCACCGATGAGCTCGCAGGTCGAGTCGCCAAGGTCGCCAGCCGCGATGGCCGATTCTCACCTCGCCGAGCCCGTGCGTCGCGAGCGCGGCCTAAGTGTCCCTCGCCGAAGCCGCCTCGCACTTCCTCTCCTCTCTTCCACCGGGTTTTCCGGTACCCCGGCCACCCGTCAGGCCGAGCCAGAACCCCCAGGAAGAGAGCATCGGTGAAGCCCTTCAAGCGCTTCGAGCCTTGGGCCTTCAAAACAACCGACAAGCACCTTCCCGCTACTTCAGTTCCAGAGCCAGACCCTCTCGAGAAGAAGCTGCACGGCACCGTCGTCGCCCCGGTTCCCACCTAGGGGAACCGTTGGCATCACGTCGAGACCGGAGACGATGAACCTGGTCTCCTTGCCCTCCGTCACCTCGTCCCTCAGCCCTCGAAAAGGGCGAGATCGTCGTGGAGCAATCGGTCCAGCCAGTCCCAGCGCCTCCCTCGGCCCAGCCCTCTTGTTGACCCCTCTTCGCCCCCTCTCTTTCTTTTGAAATTTTCTCCAGTAGAAATTTCGCTTTCTTCCTCGCCACTCCCCGAGTGTGGCGTCGTACAACGTACATACTTTGTATTGTTGCTTGTGTTGTTCCTCTCTCCGCCCCTTTCCCGTCACCGTTCTTCTTCGTCGAAATCAACTGCTTGCGAAGATTTCGACCGGTTCCCATTTGGCAATGCATATCAAAATACTGCACAAGATAGAAAAGCTCCATTTCTGAGGATAGTGTCCCTTTAAATGTGATAATTGAATGGCAGCCGCTTAGCGCATCCACTTTGCAGTTCATTGAGAATTTTTTGATGGACACTGCTTTACAGTTATATTGCTGGGTTTTATTGACAAGTTCTAGAAATCCAAGGCCGAGAGATTGACTTGCACTCCGCGGTAGCCAGTTGTTGTCCACTAAAACAGCTTTCTGAAACCTATCCGAATGTCCTGACTTGGTTGCTCTTCAGCTCGACACCTCCATAGGTGACTTTGTAAGGCAGCGCTAGCGTTTTTCCAGAATAATAAGCAATCGTCGCATTGGGCACTGGTGGAAAGGCTTGTCTTGTCTGCAATAAGTAAATGTCAAAAAAAATACTCAAGGATTGTGCACACCTTAAATTCTGATGTGTAGGTCAGGAACCAAATAAGAAGTCCAATATTGGCGAGTTGAAACAGGCACAACAAATAGTAGTCGATTCGATCAAAGATTCGTATCCATTCGTGTTCAACCTGAAAAGTTTCTGAACAAATCTCGCAAAAGTTGTTTAGTTGCCATTCTACCGTTGCAATTATACAATTCAAAGCAACTGACCCACTGGTTGTATCGTTCGTCCTCGCACTGCTCATTTTGCCTCCGTGCATAGTCGAGCACTTCGCGGGCATCGTGTTTGCCAAATGATCTGAAGAACGGTCTGTCGATTAGCAAAATATTGGTTAGCCTACAAGAGCTTCTTCTCCGTGTCAGCATGATGAATGGGGAATGTTCTGAAAAATCGAGGTCGAACACATAAGACCCAGTAAAGCCACCCCGGAGGCGCTTCAGGATCGTTTTTAATAATCTATAAGCATAAAATGTTGCAAATAAAATTAAACTAACCTTGCGCATCAACTTATTCACTCCCGTAGAAATTGTAACGGCAAACGAGCCGAGTCCAAGTGCGCCGAGGAGGTATTGTCCAAGAACAGTCAGCTCATTGCTTTTCGGTAGAAGATCGGCGATAATTCCAAGCATCAGCGACATAGCAAGAAGGTTTGCAAGACCAAGATCGATCTTCGAAAAGTTTTGAAAAGTCAGAAAATGCACCTTTTCAGCGACTGTGCTGCCAACCGTGAAGACCCCAAACACGGCGATAATGGAAATAAGAAAGGTTGGAATGCCCAGGACCATGACGTAGTAAGTGTGATTTCGCTGAAGTCGAACAGTGGCATCAAGCTGAAGCATTGAAAACATTATTTTGAAAAAAAATATTAAATACCGCTGAATGAGTCCGACCGTCGATAACAATATTTCTGGTAGTGATTTGGCAATCAACAGGCGTCCACTCGGCGTTGCCCTAAAGGAAAAAATAAATTAACAAACGAAAGGAACGTGCTCCAATAGTTTTCATGACACCGGCCTCGAAGACAACCTCCTCGACGGTGTATTGCGGTGAGGCCACTTGAAATTGACAATCCTTCAATTGTCGCAAGTGAATTTTGTTAGAGATTTTAATGAACCTGAACATCGTATGGGAAATAGTGAAGCTGCAAGGGACAAGTGGCAACGATCGAGTGCGGTCGGTTCCAGAAGCAGTCGCCATTGTGATGAACCTGAATTTGTTCCGTTTCAACAAAGAATTATTTGTTTTTGAAAAAAACAACAAGAAAATGCTAACAAACCCTCACGTATCTGTCGTTGGTCTCCATGATTTGAGTGCTATCAAATCTGAAAAACATTTCCTGCCGTTAAAGAAAGTTACCGGTTGTACATTGAAGTCGTCGGCACCCACATCGCCGATTCTTTCAGGTAAACGTGAGTGATATTGTAAAAGCTGGAGATGTATCTAATTTTGTAAAGTGGCAAAAACTGACTCTTGTGGATTCCAAGTCAATCGCGGATCATTCCACTGCTTATACTCGTTGATGACATACTGCACAAGCTGTGTGTTTGACTCCTAACGCAGTAAGCAAAAAATATTGCAAATAATAAAGACTCACGATATTAACCACAGTAACCAGTGGGTAACTGATTTTGATCGGTGTCGGTGCTCCTGCATTTGGCAAGACCTCATGATCATATTCGCCAGAATTCACCAGATTCCATTTTAATGTTCGATAAACGAGCACTGAAGAATAATTGCTTGTCACTTTAATCGGACCAGCTAGGAGTTCCTCACAAAAATGCTGATCTACCCGGTAATTTAATTTAAGCTTCTATTTACATAGATCAAAGTTTTTTAAACAACTCCTCACACTAGTAAAGAAAGATAAACGTACTCATATCCGCATCTTGAAGAGCGACGTCACCGGTTGTCAGAGCAACGCCAGCAAAGTTGAAGAGGAAAGTTAGGACGAGCACCGCGGAGCTGGCGAGACAAGGCATCTTTCTAGGAGACAGGAGCGGGGGGCCCAACGACCGAGTGTAATGCCGCAGTTCGCTCCGTGCGCCCAGCTGAACTCTCAACGTTCACGCGACGTCGCCCGTGCAGGTTTGTTTTCGTCGCCACACCAGCCTCTTTGGTACCAATGGAGTCTAAATCAATAAGAGAAAAAGACAGTCGATGCCTTGTTAGCAAGTTTTTGCTTTGCTTTGCCTTTAGGGTTCTCTTTGTGTCTGACTGCAAGCATTGCTGTGAAGATTACCTTTGGATCAACATGCATAACTGCAAGCTCGTTCATGCATAAAAAAGAGTAACAAGGTGTTTAGTAGAGTTGGGTCTCGATATCGTATCGATATCGGAAAAACCGATATTTATCGGTTTTTTCCGATAATCGATAAAAACCGATATGGGCATATCGGTTTTTTTCGAGAATCGATATATCGAAAATATCGATCTCGATTTTTTCCGATATCGATATTATCGATATCGGTTTGTCAACATCCATTGCCGACCGATGCAGATCTGTCTCTACAAAAATCATATAGTTCGACCATTTGAACCTTCTCTCTCATGCGAACTTATCTCGCTTTGTCTATTTGAAAGTCTAGGCGATTCCTAGGTGGCCGATCTAATTGTAAGACTGCCCCTTACTGCGAGCCGGGGACCAGGGGGTGTTAAACGGGCTGGCCCGGCCCGGCCCAAGCCCGCTGGGAAAACGTCGGCCTAAGCCCGCGGCCCCTGCGGGCCGTCCCTTAACACCCCTGCTGGAGATTCGAGGTCGGCGTTGGTCTTGTCTTGCCATCGCAGCTTCGTCCTTCTTTGGTGCCTAGTGCTTGGCACTTGAAGCTTCAGTACAGCTCTTGCGAGGGGCAGCATGACAACTCGTCACATGACTACTGCCGACTCCTTGAGCTTTTCTCATCGAGAAAAAGCTCAAGGAGCAATCGCCTTGTTCATTAGCCCACCCTCGACCACGATCATCAGCGCTCCCTCTCACAACATTGGTCATGGACGAAGCGCTTCTTTTTCTTCTAACTGCAGTCGGGACTTTGTCTTGTTGTTTCCATGAGGGCACCGACGTAGAGGAGTGCCCATGGAGGATTATCTATCGTTCGTTACTCCGTTACTGCCTTGCTCCATTACTGCACTAGTATCTCCGGCCATTGATTCTCTCGAGCATCTTTAGAGGGTGGCTGACGAAGCGAATCACGGAAGGTGAAACAGTCAACGACTCCGTGAGATAACCTCGCCATGAGGAGAGTGAGATAACTTCGCCGGTTCCCCTTTGTGCTCTTGCAAGAAAAGAATTATGATCATAAATATCGGTCTCGAAATATCGGTTTTTTCGTCTCGTTTCCCAACTCTACCGACAATGCCTTCTTCACAAGATTCGTTGCCTGGATATTTGAGAGGATGCTCAGGGTTTGCACACTGAAGCCATTGTGCACTCGCAACCAGTGGAAATTCTTGGTTTTTCCTTGTCCATCTGCTGTTGTGAATCCCGGATGCAGGAGCTTGCAACCGAGAACTCAAAGCTAACTGCGTTTGACGTGACATCTTGGTGTGACAGACCGGCTTTGGCCTGAATTTCTTTACGAATTTCTCGCGAAAGAATTCTCTTTCCGATGCCGGTTCAATGAAGATGTTCTCCCTCTTGCAGCGAGGGTCCACAATAGCCACATCGGCTACCAGCGTCATCGCTACATCTTTTTTACTCACGTCAACCGTGCCATCGTCGCTTCCATGAAACGCTGACGCCTTAACAAAAAAAGACAGCCATAGTCACCAGCTTCTGATGGGGGACGAAAAGATCGATTCCTTTGAAGCTATGTAGCACTGTAGTAAGACATGTTCGAGCTTCAAGAAGGTGCAACCATTTGGAAGACCAAAAGGTGTTCTTATCGAGAGGCTTGATCTTTGAGAGACAACGCGGTTTGCAGGTATTCCCCAAGATGAATCGTCTCGCCTGCCGTCAAAATGTCTTCCCGTTGCACCGTGCATCGAGTCCTATAAAAGGGCTGCCTCTTGGATCGAAAGCATGCCTTCTGCGGTTTCTTTATCTTCGCTTTCTTCAGTCGTTTTCAACGAAGCTCTTGCAGGATGCGACTCTCCTTCTCGCTCTTGGCGCTGCTCGTCGCGCTCCTTGCCCTTCAAGCTCGAGCTCAGGACGGCGACAACGACTTGGTCTTCAGTGGCAGCGACGGCAGTGGCGGAGACGACGCGGTCGAGTTCGAGTCGGTCGATGACGACTTTGAATCCGGCGACCATGAGGACAACAGCGAGACCCCCGATGTAAGCATTACTGGAGACGTCGGTGAAGGTGATGGCGAAGGAGAAGGCGGCGATGAGGGAAACGAAAGAGATGAAGGCAGCGAAGGAGACGAGCCCCTCGAGACCGAGAGCGATGATGGCATGACCCTCGAGGACGATCCCGACGCTTCTTCGACTGTCCACATCCGCCACGGTTAACCCTGACTTCCGTCGCTTCCCTGGTTTCCCCGGAGGACGCTTCCCTGGACACCTCAACCCGCGTTTCACCAACAAGTACGGTGTTCGCCCCAGGCGCAGGACTTTCGTCTCGAGGAAGTACGTGACAAATTACCCGAAGAAGCACTATCCGAGCTATCGTGGCGACGAGAAGAAGCAATGGCCGCGTCGCCGTCACGCGCCCAAGTTCCACCATCGCCGCAGCGTCTTCTACCCGCATCGCTTCCCTCATCATCGTCGCTTCCGTGAGCGTCGCTTTCCGAGGGTCGACTACAAGCACTACCACGGTCGTCGCTTCTGTCCCCACCACAAGTTCCCGAAGCACCACGTTCCCCGTTCCCACTTCCCAAAGCTGAAGTACGGCTATTGAGATTGCCTTCAGCGGTTGAATAAAGGGGCCA
>JAQIXL010002213.1:0-13900 GCA_034700245.1 Poikilolaimus oxycercus | reverse complement strand
AGTTTTCAGATCTGAGGGAGAGTAAAAGTGCCCGACCAAAGGAAACTTCCCCCGGCGCTTCGCGCCGGGGGCGATAGGCATTTCAGGAATTCTGAAAACTTCCAGATCTTGGCCGGAATTTCACCTTTTTCTGAGATTTAAAAACTGGTGTGTAGAGGAAGGAGTCGCATTGACGATGCGCTTTGGAGCGGCTCAAAATGTGGAATGGGCCGCGATATCTGAGAGTTTTCAGATCTTGAGGGGAGTAAAAGGGCCCGACCAAAGGAAACTTCCTCCGGCGCTTCGCGCCGGGGGCGATTCTGCATAAGCGACTTACCAACGTAATTCGAAAATTTGTAGATGTGCTGGTTGTAAGAAAGCTTCCCCACAAAGCCTAATAGAGGCATTAATGTAAGTTCGCCACTTTGAAAAAATTCTTCAAAATAGTCGCTTTCGAAGCGGGCGAATAGTTGATGATCCGGAAGGCGAGCAGACGAAGCATATCTGCGTGCCACGCCGGCTTGTGGACGTTTTGGCTTGGCGTTTCCGATTTTAACTGAACTCTCGCGGTCGAAAAGCCATGTGAGTTTTTCTGTTTTTGCTTCATTGACCTTTCAGAAAAGACAACGATAAACTGAATAGAAATGCTTCTATGAATCATTTGTAGATGAGATTCCAAAGAGGGAGAAAGTTAGCGCGTTATCCAAGGTTCTTTCTATAAGATTTTACTTACAACATTGCTTCTAAGGAAGAGATTGCCGAACTTATAAATAAGTTTAAAGGAAAAGATGGATTTCGGCAGTTCAAAGTCGGTACGTTCGAAACCTTGCTAGCCTGCTATGGATTGTTAGCACTGACTGCACTACTGGCTGCGAAAGACACTAATGTAAAAAAGAAACGGCGCCGCATGCGAAGAGATTCTGAGAGAATGGACTCGGACAATGAGGCCGACGAGGAAAATACGTCTTTCACTCAAAGAGATTACTTCGCTATGCCAAATTTCGGACTCGTCAAATTTGTGCTCACTCCTCGAAATGTAAGCATGCTTCGTGCGGATGCAAGAACATAGCAAAATTGTTCTAGGGTCAACTCACTACGCTTGAAACGTCAAGTCGTCAACATCGAGAAAGCGTCTATCAGTGGGTTCATGTTGGTCCACGCAACGGAACATGCAACAGCTTTGCGTAAAACATCATGCTGTTCAATTAAGGCTGAATGCATTTAGATGCCTTGAATGTATGTCGATGGATCGAAAAATGCGCACCAACAAACTTCTAGTGACCATGTTTGTTTCGATTTTAAAACCGCCCAACAATACTCGTTTCAGCCGTGTTAATGATACCACAGTGCTCGAGGACCCCGACAATCCCTCCGAGCCGCACAGATGCAAACCAATTCCATTCGTTGACGCGCTAGCCGAGAGCATCGCATACAAATTGATTTGGGAGTACAAACGACGCATGTTTGTTTTTGCAAACATATTAGCAAAAACTTTCACGGCTTGTCTGATTCAGAGAGCGCGAATCAAATCTTGACATGTTTTCGTATTACAAGCAAGCCATAGATAGCCTGCCTAATCACCCCGATCTACAAGAGTTGAATGCGGTTGGTGATTCGTCAACCTAACAATAAGTAGTGTGTGTAGGAGAACAAAATGGCTGTGATTGCAAAGATACAGGCAATCGCTCCCGGCTGTTTTGACAGGACACTTCGAAGCATGATAAAACGACTATATCGGGAGAAAGCAACAGCCGAAGAGCATCGAGTCCTTGCTCGAGCTAAGCAAGCACTCAGACCATTTCTTGTGACCGCCGTCAATTCGACTACAACAACCACTCGTTTGGTGATTTCTTTTCTTGTTTTCAGTTTTTTTTCTAGTTGTTCAAGTCATGTTGTCGATTTTCAGAATGAGTCTTTGAACACAGATCAAATTTTCTCAGAGTCGGACTACTCACGTCAACCAAGCATGAGCGATGAAGCGGTCGATTTTGGCTCCACACGTTTTGTTAAGACGTTACTTTCCGTAAGACCGAAAACGAAAAATGTAAACCGGTTCGATTAATCTAGGACGGAATACTCGAAACTATCTGCTCGAAGCGAGAAGGTTTCGTTTTCCACTGGTGTGACGCTAACGTAACTCTGACAAGCGGTCATCGGAAGTTTTTGTGAGTACCGAAGTTATGAGGAAAGCCTGTATCGCATTTCAGCTGTCGAGGATGCAAGGCGGTAGCTCGTCGCATGCGTGTTCCATTCATTCTATCCACGCTGGCAGTGATGTAAAGAATGAGAAAATTTCATTATTTTTTAAGTCGCGTACTAAATGGTCGAATTGAGGACGATCCAGAGACGCCAATTGTTCCACACAAGTGCGTACCGATTGCTTACGTGGATGCTCTAGCGGATCAGTTCTACAAGCGTCTCATCGATGAGGGGCGCCGTCTTTTGTAGGCTCATCTTGTTAGCAGGGAAATTTTTTAGCTCCGAAGGAAAGAGTGGAACACTTCAGAGACTCTACGACAATTATGAGTTGGAGCTGCGCAAAACAAACGAATGTGGAAAATTAACTGAGGTAAAAAAATTTATTTGCTAGCAGAGATTCCATTAGGATCAAATCGCCGAGGTACTGAAGAAGACATTTCGCGGATATCACACCTTTCGAAGCTGTAAGTTATTTTTAAATTAAAATGGTAAATTAATTAAATTAATTCTGCAGCGTGCGAAAGATGGTGGAACTTAATGCTCACGAAAGCGAATGAATGCTCGTAGACACTGAACTAAATTTGCAAGTGTGCAGTTTTACTGAATAAATGTCTTCGGTAGTCCGCTCTATAGACATTCAAGTAGAAAAACCTTGACGTAAGATCCGAGCTGAAGTGGAACGTCTTTATACCAGGGATGGGAACTTTTTGCTCGTTGGGTCATGACGAAGACAACCTTTGCCCCTTGAAGTTGGAGGCTCTTTCAACTGCAGTGCCTTTCGGGCGGAGCATTCGTGGTGTCGACGGCGGCTCCTCCTTCAGCGCGTGACGACAGCCGCTTTCTGTCGTTTATCTCGAAGGTCGGCGCAGACGTGTCCGCTGCCCTCATCACCAACAAAGAGGAGCCGCCTTTAAGTCAATAACGAGCGAAAGGTGGTTCAGCCGTTTTCATCCGTATCACCGAAATAGAAATTAACAACCCAAGTTTGAGGTAATTTCTCGTTCTAGCTCATGGCTTGCTTTGTGGCTACAACGAAATTTTGAGACTCGCTGCGCACACAACACTGAAAAGCTATTCGCGTCATTCTCATTTGCTTTTGTTCACACACGACACCTGGACCATGGCAACTAAAAATATTGTATTTAAACATCATCGTGTGTGAAAGGTGCCCTGCAATAATTTAATCAACAGTGGCTAGCAAGACATTAAGTGGCTTCTTTGACATTGACATTTGGCTTCAGCTAAATATCAGTAAACAAGCAGAACGTTCTTATTGTTAGTTCTTGGCAGGCGCTTCACCAGGGCATTCGAAGCCAATGATAGACAGCTACGCGGAAGAATTTATAATGAGAATAAAGACGACTTGCCTTATTGCCGTTTGAAGCAGTGCCAGTAATACGAATGAACATTACGGGCAAGGCATCGAAGCGCAAAAGTTGCTCTCCGCTAAATTAGAAAGTTCAGCGTTTTTATTCACTGAATTTGTAACATACCAGCAATCCTCCGTCGACTTATCGACAACTCTCCTCCAGGCCGTGTTTTCCTCCGCAACCTCCAGATAGAAGGAACAAATCACGCCATCCGTTAACGTAAATCTGACGAGAACTTCAACTTTACACTTGACTTACTTGATTGAGCCAATTTTGTACGGCTGATTCAGCTGCAAGGTTATATTATTTTCACCAATTATATGTTCAGTGAAACCAGTATCCAGCATAGTGCCGTTACGGTTTGCCCCGGATGTAATTCTGGCCGCGCTTGCGACGTTTTTGCTTGGTACTGAGTGGGCATTTTATAACAAAATAAAATGAATCATACCAGACAGGTTAGTCTCTGGACAAAACGAATCCGAACTTTGATCTGTGTAGTAAGCTGAAAAACTGCAAATGTTGACAGTAAATTTGAGGCTCGGTCGTCGAGTTCCAAGACGAGGATCTGGAGGGGTCGTGTAAACGCAGGGTAACGCAGGGTAAAGAAAACACAGGGTAACACAGGGTAACGGGACGCAGGGTAAGCTTCCAAACGCAGGGTAAGTTGTCTGGGAAGCGTAAGTTTGACTGGAAACTCATTGAAACCCAGCAGGGCTAACAACATTTCTTTGAAGTTTGAGAATTCACGAGACTTTTGTTGCTGTTGCCGATGGATCCTGGAATTGGTGGAGGTACAATAGCTCAGTTGTTAGAGCTCTCAAGGGCATGGCTCGTGTGAAATGGGGGGTGATGAGGAGGCGCTCAACTGTTCCTTGTATACAATTAGCCCTGCTTTGGCTTGAAAGAAGTTCAAGGCGTCGACAGGAGCATCAAAAGCCTCATGAATTCTCAAACGTTAAAGATTTTTTGTTAGACCTGCTGGGTTTCAATGCTTTTCCGGGCAGCCCTACGCTTCCATAACAACTTATCCTGCGTTAGCACGCTTACCCTGTGTCCTGTTACCCTGTGTTACCCTGTGTTTTCTTTACCCTGCGTTACCCTGCGTTTACACGCCCCGGGATCTGGATGCGGTTGAAGAGAACGTTCTTTAAGAAGAGTTCGAATTCGAATAAAGCTAGATGCTACCGGGATTAAGTTCGACAAACCGTGCCAACTGCGGCGTAAAAATGTGTGTTTGACGAGCTGTACACTAATGCTTCGAATGATTTTTAAGGATTATCCAGCTTTAATTGTTTAAACTTGTCTTAACGGCGCAATTGTTTGCATGCCTTTAACGTAACTGCCAGTAGCCTACCTCGAGAATATAGGAGAAAATTCTGTTCGGGAATAAGTTGAAAACAATCTTGTTAATCGTGAACACATTCCCAAGCTGCGAAAAAAACGCTTACAGCTGACTACATACTTTAATCACGACCGGCTTATTATTGTGGACGTAGGTAGGGGGCGCGATTACAATCTCTCCCTCAAGTATTTGCGGAAGGGCTCCTGTCAACACTGTGGCTCCGAGCAGCGACGAAGCCACATTGCAGTTCGGTGCTAGCATTTTGTTTTGCCAAGTCTTAGGCGAACTTACGCACGGCATTCTCCGCTTTGCACGTGACGACCCGATCCTTTATAGCCCCAAAAATATCATCATCCGTGAACAGTTTGGACTCCCGAACGGGGCCGAGAAGTTCTTCTGTCAGCATTCGGTTTAGCGGAATGAGATCTAGCAATGATTTGGCGTCTTCTGGTTGAGCTTCAATCCTGAGTTTTAGAGTGTCAAAAATTTCCAGCGCTTCGACAGGCAGCGATGACTCACAAAAATATGCCTCACTAGTTCGTTCGATGATTCGTTGAATGACTGAATGTGACACATCAGGAATATTAATTGAAACCTGATGGTTTAGGATTTCACGGGCATGGTTGCGAATGAAACTCAGCGCCGACTGTTCGAGCCTTGAGAGCGAGTAAAACAAGGCGCTCTCCAGAACTTGCAAAACATTATCGTTTGTCAACTGCTTCTAAAACCATAAAGAATTTCTGAACCGGATATTGGCTTCATACCTCAAGATACGCGATGATTTCGTCTAGGAGCAGCGGAAACATGTATTGCTGGCAAAGATCAAGAAGTTCGAAAAGAGACGACACTGGCAACTTCAGCGGGCATTCCCCTGTGTATGCGTATCTAATTTTTCAGCCAAGTTTTTCAAAATTCAAAACTTTAAAATCGCCTTGAATGCATCGATGGGCGTAGCGGGAAGTTCAATCACGCTTGACCTGCCCTCTTTCATGTCACTTTCACAAAAATCACACTTGACAAACCGAAAATATTCGCTTCGAGCGGCCAGTATTTGACGATGCGCAGGAAGACGCTCGGAGTTTACCACGAAAACAATGTCGGCCTCGGAGTCGTTCAGGTATAGTGAAGCAATGTGTTCGAGAAGTGGCGCATGATGTTTAGCTACACCGTCCTGATTGTAGACTAAAACAAAAGCGCATTTCTATCTTAATTAGGGCATTTTAAATTATGGTAAAACCATGTCTTCTAACCTGACAAACCTAGCGATGCTCGTTTTATTCTCCGTGGATCATTCGCATGAGACATCTTGAAAATAGCGTAAAAGCGCAGGATAGCTACACGGACCGCACTGCTGACAACCCAGACGAGCTGGGTAACTGATAAGGCCCGAATGGAGAGGCAGTCGAATCAATAATATGCACCTCGATGGATGCCCAAAGGATAGATACGACAAAGAGTTGTGTGTGAGATGCTTGTCCGAAAGCACGTTTTTTGTTTCGACTGGAGATGCTTCGATTGGTGGAAGAAGTGTGTGAGTTTTGTCGCTTCGATTCCAATCATTAATTAAGACTTTGTTACCGACGGGTATTGAAAGCGATCTGGGAACGTTCTTGATTCTTTGATTATTGTCGCCCTCCTAACACTTGCGCCAGAATGATTGGGGTGGACCCCGCCTCCTCTCTTCACAAATTGACCCTATTTGACCTCGTTTCCGACGTGAGGCGCACAGAGGCCTCCTCCTCCTACACCCCTCCTCACTGTCACTAGTGCCTATCAGTTCTTGACGTTACTTGTCGCTATTTCAAACAGGAAGATGCCTTCCAGTAGTGATCCGACGTTGAGCCTCGTGAAAAAGATCGACATCCTCGGCGCTATTCACGAGTGAGTTCATTTTGTTTTCCTGTATCAATATTTTTTCTGCATTTGTCCTATCAGAGTTTTTGCAAAATGAGAAGTTTTTCGATCGCGAAACATTCATTTCAGCAAAAAAACTATACGCTAAAACATTCCTCAGCTTGGTTGACTTTGATCATAAGCCCATCGGTCTCTCGTCGTTACAAAGTTTGTCATGCAAGCGCGAAGACGTTTCAGGGATGCAGAGAGAGGGAGTCGTGACGTCTCAGTGCCGCGGTTCACCTACTTCTCAAGGTCGGCGGGCGAAGAGGTCAACGTCGCGTTTTAGCCGTTGTTGATGAAACATCGGAGCTTGCGAGGTCAGCCGCCGACCTTTATAAGGAGTTTTCTGAATGGCGAATGGAAATGGCCTTTATTCTTTCATTCATATCAAAAGTTTCTTTTCATACGATGACAAATAAGATTAGCAGAAAATCGACTCAAGGAGAATGGGGTTGCAAGTTGCAAAGAAGTAGGCTTCGTTATTTCTTTGTCACCCCGCGCTTTGGGCAAACGCCTTCGGAAGAACTCGCTGATTGTGTTTGGGGGTGAACTTCCTTTTTTAATTTGTTCACACAAATTGTGTAGAAGCTATTGAATCCGAGAAAAGACTTCTTCATGACCTCGTCGATTTGTTTCTGAAAACTAGTCGCTCGTTTTTGTTCCTGTTCAAGATGACCTTCGGCAGCTCTTGAAGTTCCTCTGCGTTTAGCAAAACTGTCTCATAAGTATCGTACAACTCTTGAAGTTTTTCGCGTTCGTTCTCGTTGACCAAAACTGACCTGCAAAAGTTTCTGTAAGCTCCAGCACACAACTGACCGTAGAAGCTGACGTCCCGCGTCGAGAAGACGCTGGCGGAACTGATCAGCCAACGCATTCACATACAGAATTGGCTCACATTCATGCGGAAATTCGGGATTTTCCGGATCTTGAATAACTCGGCCTTTGAAAACGAGTCTGTCATAGATTTTTTTGACGCGTTGGAAGAGGATTAACTAACATTGTGGCCATTGACGAAATCGGAATTTTGTTTTCCACTCGGAGTTTGAGACACTTGACGCAGCTAAACGAAGAAAAAAAAGAAGTGCCAGCGTTTTGTTGCTTGACTTACTGAAATTTGGCTTGGCCATTTGCCATTGGCAAATCCATCCCTCGCCAATGATAGACAAAGCCCCGACGTTGCACACATTGCGTCTCAAGGCGACGAATCTAAAAAAGTTGTATTATTACAGTCTGAAAAGGCCCCGAACCCCTTTCGAAGCTATTACAAAACGACAAGGGCCGAAATCTCGTTCATTCGCTGTTGCACTGTTAAAGATGAAATCAAGAGCTCCACCGCTTTCGTCACTAGTGCTGAATTCTGTCTAAAAGACGTCCATCCAACTCAAGCACAACAAATGCTTGCCTCCGCTTGTACTGCCGAATGATCGATTGTGGAGGCAATTCGCAACAGCGGGCGAAGTGTTCGAATGGCTCGCAGGAGACCTGCTCGGACTGTTGGCTGCACAATCTTTTTCTCGCGCCGTCGATTAGAGACTCCTCGAAGTGCCGCTTCAAAGTGATATAGAGAGGTCTGTGCTGTCTTTTCAAAAACGCGTTTTGCTTCGTTCTAAAAGACCGTACCAAAGTGTTTTATATGGCAAAAAAATGTAAATAAAGGGTACTAAAAACCGACCTCATCAAGCGATTGCAGTGCTTCGTGATTCGGTAGCTCTGCGAGAAAGCTTTGGTAGAAATTCAAAGCATCCATCTCGACTTCGCCCTCTCTAAATTCATTGTCATGTGTAAACAGGAATGAAAGAGGAAAAGGAGGAAAGGAAAGCAGCGTGAAAAGCACAAACATGCGTCGTCGGCATTCCCAGATCATCTCCCACGTGATTCTCTCGACAATGGCATCGACAGTGGAAATTGGCCTGCAGATGTGAGGCTGAGACGGATGATCGGGATCGTCGAGAAGATGGCCTTCGGCAGAAATACGACTAGAACAATAAAAATTTCGTTGTATGCTTCAGCAAACATTGTCCGCAGTTGAAGTTTTTTCGTCACTGAACGACATCTTGTGCATCTAGAATAAAAAGATCTGCACTTAAAGAAGCAAAATGTACAGTAAAGTTTGGCGGGCTTGGACGATTCGACCATGTCGAACCCAGTGATAGACGCTGTTTGGATGCTCATGGCTTACTGTCTCAAGAGTCGTAATTTCACCCTGCAATGAGAAAATATTAAGCGAAAACTATAAAACGAACAGTTGAGGGAGGGCGTGATTACAAATCTCGGGACACCGAAATGCGGCACCGTGAAGTAGTCGCGTTTTCTGAACTCAGATTCGTCTTCAAGTTCGTCCTGAAGGCTTATAGAAGCGTCATCATTTTGTTGGCATTCTTCAATCGCTTCTCTTCCCTTCTTGAGCCTCTGTCTGAGACCTAGGGCTAAACAAAACGTTTCAACATCAGCCAGAGTTATTAACCGGCAGAACTTAGTCGAGAACGCTTTGCTGGAGGAGGCAAAGATGTTGAGCGTTTGGCCGCACGTTTGCGTTCCATTTCCACTTTACTCCGGCATATTAAGAGGAGAAACTTTCGAAAGTTTTTGCGTGGCTTCTCTAAAACTTCGTCCACTACAGAAGACCGCTGGTTCTGAAAGAATTTTGCACTGGAATACTTTAGGAAAGCTCTACCGCTTCAAGACGATCCAGTTCTTGGCTGCAGCTAATCTTGCCTATAATTTGTTCTCGAAATTGCTCCACTTCTGTTAAACCTCTGAAAGTTTGGAAATCTTGTTAGTTTGATTGTAGGTGTACTTTGCAATGAAATCACGACATTCGAATCGGAGCTCAACATTGAGACGCTTTGAAATGGCCTCCTTCAGATCTCTGGCTTTACATATATGTGGCAGGGGAGGGTCGTCAGGATCATCAAGGAAGCTGTTTGACGGTTCTAGGAATCGTCTGGAAGAGAATCATCTTCAATCACATAGTGCTTGAAGACTTACATTATCGGTCTTGGTTGACCAGCTGTATTTCCACGGACCATGCATCCGAGACACCTGCAAAGCCCGTAAGCAGCTAAACTTTTCTTGACTAACATGTACTTTTGTATGCCCTTGCGGTCTCGTTTTTTGGAACGTGTCCATTGGTAGACACATCCTGGAAAAATAACACTCGGCGTTTCCAAATAATCCGGCTTCTCCTGGAAAATGACTCCTCACAAAAGAACTTCATGCAAAGAACTTGCCTTGTAGACAGAGCTGACAAAGTAGAAGCCAGAGCCAAACCTCTGCGACATTTGGACCTAGCGATAACGATGCTACAGGTCTTGTGAAATAGAAAAAGGAAAGATTAATTAACAGCGCCTACGCAAACTTACAAAGGTTACGAATGTGCGGCGATAAAATGTCCCAAGCGTCGAAGTGCTAAATCCTTGACCGGCTACTTACTTCTTATAACCAAGATGACCAACTCGGCAATTAACCGACACGGGCGGGCGCTAAGAGCCTTAAAAGAGCAAACCGACAGACAAAAATTGCCCCCACTCGTCGTAAAGGGGATGCGACAAGGATATCAACAGGCCAATGCAAGTGCTAAAATTGCTTGCCCGAGTTGCACCTAACCATTACGGTGACAGAGCGTTTGATCTGCAATACTCCTTTTAGAACAAGCGCCCAGCGCTATAGCTGGATGGCCTTTTTCAATGCCGAAAACATGCAGAGAAAAAAATCCTCATTCGAAGTGTTGAGGATGTGTGAACAAAGAGCGCGTCTTTTGGCCACGCAACCTCTGCACGGCAAGAGAGCTTTTTTTCTCTGCTCGTCTAAAGTGGGCATCGAAAGCGCCGAAAACAGGGCTGAGTCGACATCCAAGTTATCAGAATACGTGGCAGCGGTAACAAAGGATGCATCGGCACTGGGGCCTATCAAAAAGCTCGTGGCGGGGAATAACGCCGCCAGCGTCGGAGCTCGACAACAAAGCCGCTGGTCAAAGGTACATTCACCATTCACTCTGACGCACAGAGATCTGCCTTCTCTTATCACTCAAGGACAACTAAAGCCGACCCAATAGCGGCTCGTGGAAGAAAGGCAAGGACGTGAGAGGAACGAAAAAATGCAGCTCATGCACGCGCCCTTTTCGCAGGCAATGTTGAAAGCTTTCGCCTGCCTTTTTCTGTTAGAATTTTTTCTCTACCCGCGGTTGTTCCAAGCAAAACAAATAACTACCTGCAATGGCCATTTTGCGGTCATGATGCTGGAACCGATTCTACACGTTTATAGTGACGGATATCCAAATAGTGTCCCTGAAGACACATCCGGGTGTAACATCAGCATTTTGGTAAGTCTCTCTTGTCAACTGCCAGCATTAATCACGATCAAAATGGGAGGCGCTAGAAGAATTAGACCCGGTTGGTGATACCTGTTTATAAATTTCAACTAACAAGGATGTTGCGAAACTTGTGGTACCCAAAATATTGCGAACAACGCCAAGGGCTCTCTATGTGGCTCTTTCAAATCTGCGATATAATGGCAAAGTATCGCCGGAGGTGCGCGCTGCTGTCGTTGCCGCACAAGCCGCGCTCCGTCGCATGACCAAGAATGCTGCCGTGGAGTCAATCCCCCTCAAAACTACGGTAGGCTGGTCGTCGTGCGTTTTTCTTAAATATTTTTTTCACTACTCGCCACGACCGTTTCAGGGTGAAAACGCGGTTGACAAACCCCAGGATTTTGGCGCCTGTCGTTTCGTTAGTACGACTCAAATTGTCCGTGAAACAATTTTCAAAGAATTTAATGAAATTTTCAGGAAGAAATTCTAGAAACGTTTTGTTTGTCTTCAAACAACAAGCACGTCTATCACTGGCGCGATGATAGGCGTTTACACAAAGTCGATGAATACCAGAAATTTTTGTAAGCCCACTAGTTTGCGAAGGATTCGGTTTGTGTTTCAGCTGTATTGGATGCTATAAGAGTACACAAAAAGGAAAGAAACATCCCACGTTGAACATTGTGTCGGCGATGTAAGAGCACGCTTGAAGAAATTTCGCATTTATTTTAGCGCGTTATAAATCTGTATGAAATCTGAAAAAACTAAAAAAAACTAGCTTTTCCGTATCATTTTTCAACGCTATTGAGTCCAAAATGATACCACAGAACTACTTCTGTGTATCATTTTGGACAGTGAAAAAAATGATAGATTTTTTTGTTAGCCGAATCGACTTAGAATTCGAAGAGGGTCAATTTGCGGCAATAAAAAAAAGAGAAAGTGTTTTGGCGAAACACTTTTTGTGATATCATTTCGCGCAGGTCGTGCAAAAGGATATGTTTTTATTTTCAGAAAAGATACGCAAAACTAGATAGTTTTTTCGTTTTTCAGATTTCATACAGATTTATAACGCGCTTTTTGTAGACGCGTTTTGGGCAACCGAATTATGGACGATCCCGAGAAGCCGGAAATTCCTCACAGATGTGAGCCAATTGCATACCTGGACACGCTGGCTGAACAGTTTTACAAACGTCTCTTTGACGAAGGAAAACGCTTATTGTGAGTTTGCATTTAACGAACGTTGTTCATTTGCAGTTCCGAGGGAAAGAGTGATCAACTTCAAGCACTATACGACAATTACGAGCCAATCATGCAGGAATCCGTGGAATTGCGAAACCTTAAAGAGGTTTGTAGCTTAGAAAAGGATTTCAATATAATTTAGGACGGCATCGCTATGGTTCTGCGACAGACATTTCGAGGGTTCTCGTCTTTTCGCGAAGGTTGAAAAACAATCAAAAGTGTTCTACTTTGAGTTTTATAGCATGTCGCCGGTCTTGGAAGCGTGCTCAAAAATCAAGCAAGAAAGTTTGAAACGATTTCATTCGCCGTGTCTTCAAATCAAGGGTTTCAAATAAAGGCAGTGCGATTTGTGCCTGGTAATCCTTTATTACTAATAAACTAGAGAAAAGGAGATATTTTATTGAAGATTCTGCTACATCTATTAGTATCAAGAAATTCCGAAAGTCTCTATGATTGCGCCTTAGTCTTCCGTTGCCTGGGTCCATGCTTTTGTCTGTAAAGCCAGTTTCTGCAAGCTAAGAATGTCTGCCAAACGACTTTTGCGTTAACAAACAACCGGTTCGAACCTTGGAGAACTCTTGTCTTATGTGCGCCGCTGAGGCAGCGCGTTCCAAAATTTAGTTTTAGCCACAAGGCAAGCCCTGAGCTAGAACGAGAAATTACCTCAAACTTGGGTAATTAAACCGACGACGAATGGTCGAGGAGGGATTTCAGGGACCGTTGCTTCTCAGTCGCGCCGGGTCGGCGGCGGTTAGAGAGGCAGAGAAAAGTACTCTCTCACCACATTTAAGAGCGTGCGAGCAGAGCGCTGATCATTTGCCTATGCGGCGAAGTCTAGATGTTTCCTAATTGACTTCAGACTTGCTGCTACAAAGGACTTTGTTCTGTTCCATCATTCAATCGACAACGTTGTGCAGTTGACCGCTTATTGGAAACGTCTGAAGAAGACAGTGAAACGAGCGTCATTAGCTCAGTTCTCAGGAATTCAAGGGCACGACGTAACCTCAAAGTGCCTTCCCTTCCGAGCAAGCCACGTGTCATTGCGGGTGAAGAAGGGTGAGGAAGATGGGATGCGCCAAATCAGGTCGCAAGAAGGGGTGACAACGGGCCGGTCGAGAGGGTCGAGAGGGCCGTGGAACAAGGCCTAATCAGGAAACGCCGAGCGCCCGAACTAGCTCAGGAGCCCCATCCCGCGCATTCTCCCTTTCTCCTTGACCAAGTGTAGTGTTCATCCATGCTTCGATGACTGTGTCAACTTCCTTTCCCACGTCTATTCGTCGGATGGAAGGCATCTTTACTAAAGCTCCGAGTACTTCAAAGACTGTTATTCGCGTCGGGTTTCCAGAAGATTTCGAGGATCCAGATGATTTGAACACCTATCATGCTCGAAAGGTACCCAGTAAGTTCTTCAACAAGAGTTTTTCAATGAAACATTTTCGGAATATGGCAAGATGGGCTTCGCTACGCCTTCACGATCGTTTGCGCCGTCTTCCTCTTGCTCATGTTTCTCGTTGTTCTTCATTCGGAACGGGTCCTGCCACCTTCATCTTTTGTTTTGTAAGTTGAGTT
>JAQIXL010002212.1:0-13901 GCA_034700245.1 Poikilolaimus oxycercus | reverse complement strand
ATCCGCAATAATTTCTAACCATTGCGGCATAATCGCGGTAGCGTCACTGTTCGTCAGCTCCGCATTGAGCGCATACAAACGCCTGGATGCTTTCACATCGGAATTGAGTATTTCTACAGCCTCAAACTTCGGCCTTACTGAGAATGAACAATAAATAATTCTTTCTTATCTGGACGAAACAGACACACCGAAGAGAGACGCATCTGGTGAGGGAGATTGTGGCATTTGCTAGCGTGACAAATCGTCCTTTCCCCTCTCCTTCGCCCTCCATCTCAAAGGGTCGCAAGATGGATCCATTCAACAACGAGTCCTTTCTGGCAGCCATATTGGATACATACGTTCTTATCTGTAATGCTTCAATTTACGCTTTATATTTGTAACAAGTTCTTGTAGACGCGGCTCTGGGGTCTGGGGTATGACGAATCGCCTTTCCTTTCACATGTTGCCTCAAACGCAAAGGAGGCCCCTCACTCGCACATCGATTTCGTTCTGTCGAGCAAGCTGCTAGTCTTTCACGTCCGCTCTTTCAGTACTCTGCCTTGTTCAATTGCACGTCGTTTGCTCCCGCGTTATCGTCATGTTTCGTAACTAGCCTTTTCAGAGTGTCTCGTAGATGAACACAAACCGATTGCTTGACTCATAGAAAGTCGAGTTCGCAGGAATGAGGATGAAAATGATTACAACTAATATTTATTTGTGGCACAAAAATTAATGTTGTTGTGAGTCCTTGAGATTCAAAGTCAAAGGTCAAAGTTCCTCGCATTTCAAGGCAGCTTTACAGCTATGGCCTGGCGAGCCAGTGCACCCTGGGCGTCCTTGAGATTACAATTACGGAATTATAGGATCATGAACGACACGCCCGCCATCAGCTATTGTATTGTATTTGAACATCATATTCTCTCTTCAAGCTAATGGTTCACAACACGATAAGATCTTGCACTAGACGTGCAAAACTTTCCTTTTGACTGAAGCACTTCATCTAGAAATGATCGTTTTGTAGTTGTGCGACGAAGCAAACAGCGGTGTATCGCAAATCGCGTGGTGTTTCTTTGAGATCACACATTGTGATTGGAAAATGTCTCTAAATTATTCGATAAATCGTTTTTCCCTCTTCTTCTCGAAATAGAACCTTTATTGTTACTGAAAATCGCAGGAGATAAATGAGAACAGCTGTGGTTTAATCCACGGCTGCAAGACATCATTGACTCGTCCTCTCGTCTTCTCTTAGTTCACCCCATTTCTGTGTGTACATACTGCAATTATGCGGCGAAAAGTTTACTGCTGAGCTTCAGTTTGTGTGCTCCACTAATTGTTTGCCATCAAAAATATCGCTACTCCAGTGAAAGCGCACATCTGTAGACGTCGTTCGGCGTTTCCCCCAACATGACAAAGTGTCCTTCTTTTCAGCCGTCGCCTCGAACACAATAGGGGGTTTCATGTAGAAATTCAATGCTTTATGCCGAGCGAGCGGCTAGTTTCGCTGCTTAAACCAATTTCCTCTCTTTCTGAACTTAATGCGCATTTATCTCTTCGCGCATCGTGTTTCATATTAGACCGGTTTAGAGTCTGTCATATAAACGACAATGAACGCTGCTCATAGAAAACAGATGCTAAAGAAAAGCGAAGACCCCATTTCCGTGCAACTGTCTGGCATAATTCACTACAACTATTATGCCACTTGCGCCGCTCTACCCGGCTGAATTAAAAGGCTCAAAATGTGAAATATAAGTCTAAATGCGAGTGGCGAAATTCTACACGGACATACATAGACTCCTTCGTGACAGCGATCGAGAAAAGAGGACAATCTTCGAGACAGCCGGACAGGGATATTCTGCGTCGTGATTAACTACTGCTTTTAACTGGACAGTATAGGACTCAAGCGGTAAGTAAAAGAAAAATCGTGCAATAACTTTTTTGTAGTATTTTCAGCCATGTAAAAGACTGCCCTGCGAATAGAATGGTGTCCAAATTAACGTCTACCTTCATGGATTCGTCATCGTAAGTAATTCACGAGTTCTATACCCTACATTCGTTAGCGGGCAAGCACGAGCATTCCGACGAGAGCATGCCTTTTCAGACTCAACGGCGACACGCTTGCTTGGTAGCCGTTATATTGGCTTCAACGTGAACCATCCGTTGCTCGAGATGTCTGCGGTCGTTATCATTGCTGCTGGGCTGATTGTCCGTATGAATTTTCACAGCGTCTAACCACTGCTCATCGGCATCCCTTGCCTCACCTTCATCGGCCTCACAATGTTTCGCCATCGAAAGAACAAAAAGAAGTCAGTCGGCCTACGCTGCACACCGTTTTAACGAGTTGATCCATCCCCTAAATAATAAAAGCCGATGAAAACACAAACGTCTTTGAAGCGAAAGTTTTCATGCCATGCAACGGCCCTCTGCGTTTTTTGCCAATATGTTGTGCAATGGGATCGACGAGTAATAGGTCTGGTCGCAATGCTCTTATAAAGGGATGAAATTACTGTTGCTCATGTTTGAGGACGAATAAACTGTTTTGCTGTATGTATAACAAATACGCTGTTCATGGCCTGGATAATGTTGATGCTCAAAAAGCAATAAAAACCTTTTGCAGCATTGCTCAACCGACGCATTCCTTCTTATCCGCGCGATCTTCTCCTCGATGATGAGACATCTTAGCTCACATTTCGACACGGCCCAGCGTTTCCCCGATGACAAGTCGTCCTTCTTTTCATCCGTCGTCCCGAACACAATAGGCCCTCCACGGAGAGTTGTATTCGAGTTTCGCCAAGCAGACATCTAGCGTCGATTTTTCTGACACCCGTTTCCTGTCTCGCTCAATTGATCCGCATTTACTCGGCTGTTATCGTGCATGTTTGATAAGCCCCTTTTAGAGTCTCTCATATAAACGGCTAGGAACTCGGCTAATAGAAAGCCGAGTCTGAAGAAGAATGAAGATGCAATTTCTTGCGAACACCATGTAACAGTCAACTGCAATGATGGTAAAGCGACTTGCACCCCTCCACCCCGTTTCAGGAAGAAAAAGACTGAAAATAAACAAGCAAAAAGCAACAACAACATGGACGATAAGTTCTCAAGTCTGTGGACGATAATCGATCCTTACATATAATAAACGCCGACAGTCTGTCGTCAGAAAGGCGGCCGAGTGGTTAGCGAGCTGGGCTTTGACGACGGGGGTCTCAGGTTCGAATCCATTCACATGATAGGTGTTTTGCCCGTTTTAATAATGGAGAGGGAGCACTTCTGCGAACTCCCCGAGCATTTGAAACGACAGAGGAAGCATGAGAAGAGTTAGAGAAAGAGATGCGACGGAAGTCCGATGTAGAGAGCTGGGTAGGTCAAAATAAAAACTTGATCTACGCGGGAGGGGAGAGGAGCGGGGACATTTTTGTGAAAGATTAGAGCTGTAAAGTGGTTTGTAGTGGGAAGGGATGAGGAGAAGACAGTTTGAATGGCGAGTGTGAGGTGTTGAAGGGGAACGAAAGAAGGGCGAGACCATGGAAGTCGCACGATTGTTCTCGAACGGTCTGGAAGTTATAATGGGGTTTTTGTAGAGGATGTAGAGAAGGGGAGGGCGAGCTGCGCCGCACATCTTTCAAGGAAGCATTCAGACGGGAGAAGAGGCGACGTGGAGGGGGGGGGGGGGGAAGAGACAGAGAGAAGGCGAGAGATGCAAGCTGTCGAAGGTGGCGAGCCATGGCAAGTCGGTAGGAAGATTTTCGAGAACATTCTAGAAGCTTTCTTTGGGGAGCATTGGGAAAGAAGAGTGAGACAAGCCGCCGTAGGCGGCGAGCTAAGGGAAGCTTTTTTGGGGAACATGCAGGGGGGGGGGGCGAGCCGCCGAAGGCGGCGAGTCCGCGGGACCGCCGGAGGCGGTCGCGCCGCATGGCAGTCTATTCATTCGGATGAGAGAAGAGGCTAGGGGTGGGGGGAACTAGGGGATACGAGCTGCCAAATGGTGGTGAATTGCATTTGATGGGGAAGGTTCGGGGGGGGGGGGGGTAGTGGGAGGACAGCGAAGGCGCGGAGGGGGTCTGGGGCGAAGCCCCAGCCAGTCGCGAGGGCCGCCGATAGGCGGCCCCGCGGCTGGTTGCTTAATAGCGAACGACGAAACGTTCACTCCTGAAATCAGCAAGGAACCTTTTTAAAAAAACGAACCATTTGACGCTCGTGGGCGTACTTAAAACAGTCGTTCAATATTTGGTAAAGAGGGTAAACTTCACAAAAGCATGGTCTAGTCATGCTCATCGAATTTTATCGTCTACGGAGTCTGAAATACCAACTTCGGGAGCTAAAAATCGATGTGCGGAAAGCGCGACAACGCATCGATCGGGAAAACGAAGCAAGAAGGAGAGCGTGAACAATTGTTATCAGCCTTTTCACCTCTTCCCCTCTGTCCTTCAAACAGAGGGACCACTAGATGCCAAACCATAGCACCAAACAATGTTGTTGAGCACGACTGCATAACCTTCAGAAACTTTTAGCGGGTGAAAGTGAATGCAATGTGCATCAACAGGCGAAGAAGCACTTGCAGTAAAAAGTTTATTCTTTTTTTCGCACGATGATATTGATATAATTAGAAATTTTGCATTCATGGAAGATTTATCTGAAGCGTTCTTTTCTGCCAGAGCTTACGTTCCAAATCAAACGATTTTTCTCGTGCAAAATTGAGACTTGTTCATTGACATCAATTTGGGTCGCATAGGAGTTCGTCTTCATTTCTGGAACAGGAATCATTATTTGCTCGCCAATGATTGTACTAACAGACCGCCATATCATTCATACACAAATGGAAGGTGGACTTTTGACAAGTGTGAGCGTCCGTGCTCCGGCTGATCAACGTGGTCGCCACGTTGATTAGTGGTGCGCCTCTGTTGCACCTGCAACAGCTTAATTAGTTGAAGGCATCGGTTGGTGCATTTAAGCAAGCGAACCAAAAGGAATTGTGCTCTTTATACTACAGCACAACTCTTCGTATCAACAATAAGAAACAATTACCTTCGTAATGCTAACAACAGATGTATTGTACATCATCGTCGTGCGCGTATTTCAAATACACCAAGACGTTAACGTATATTTCTGTGATCATATCGTCGTCCTCATCTGGGCCGTCCAGAGCAATCTAATATCAAAAGCATGCCAACAACATGACAAAACCTCGCTTTTGCAGAAATAGTTGTAGATTTTGTGTGCCACAAACGCATTTTGTGGTGGAAGCTGAATTTCTAGTGAGCCGGTACGGAGCTGGTTTTCATCACAGCCAACGCTGATCTTTGTAGTGATGAGAATAACAGTATGAAATTGCAAGACCACATACTGAAAAGAGACTTCGTGATTTTCATTTCTTCTATAATGCTCGCTCACCTCGGTGAGTAATGTGCACATTAGTCCAATCCTGTATTTAGCAATTTTCCATTCACTTTTCCAAGCAACAAAAGCGTGCCATTGAAACTTTCATGTTGACTGAAAAATCACATTTCTAGCAATGAAAACGCTCACCCTGAAATGAAACGTCGGATGTCGTTTGATTTCATATCCTCTGTATTCAACTGCTAAAGGCCGTATTCAACGTACGGATGTCGACGAAATTCCGTCTATGGAACCCTAAAATTAACAAATTTGTCGGAAAATCGATCGGCAAGTAGAGAGACGCGACACGCCGTGCAAGGAAACTAATGCAAGCGAGAAGGCACAAAGGACCAGCTCGTCGTTCAGACCAGCTCGTCTTCATCGAGAGGGCTGTCCAGTCAGTGCCTCAGTGTTCCACGAGCTAACAGTCCGTGCTTGATCACGAAGTCTGGCGTTTACGACGCGTTCCGCGTAAGAATGGCGCATCTCCCTTCAGGGCTTGGCACAACGCTTTGTTTAGGCCATTTTTCCGACCTGGGCTGATTTTTGGTCTCCTAGTGGGACTTTTCATGCTGAATCCGAATATGAAGTTATTCGGACGCAAGACCGAACACTGGGAAGCGAAAAAAAGTGGCAAAAATTTGGGCCTTCGGAGGAATCGAACCGACGAGTCCCGCGTCGAAGCGTGACAAGCATACAAACAGGAAAGATCAGAGAACTCTGAAAATTTCCCATTTCTCGGCTGCGATTTCACTTTTCTCGGAGATTTAAAAACTGGCGTGTAGAGGAAGTAGTCGCATTGACGATGCGCTTTAGAGCGGTTCAAAAGGTTGAATCTTTGCCGAGAACTGAAAGTTTTCAGATCTTAAGGGGAGTAAAAGAGCCCGACCAAAGGAAACTTCCCTCGGCGCTTCGCGCCGGGAGCGATTGCTGTCAAGGGAGAAGAGACGGGCGCTAGGCAAGTGAGAAAATCGATGCAACCAAACCCAGCAACCAAACCCATCTTCACTATGCTTCGACTGGATTCTCACAACAGAGAATGAAATTTTTCTCAGCCATGAGATACCGCCACAACAGGAGTAATTACACCCTGTAATTACATGCTGGTTTCTCGAAATAAAGTCGCCCCCTGTCGAGAGAAGTGAGTCGCCCCTTCTCAGCGCCCGGCGAGAGGCAAGAGCGGGCGAAGAAAGGGCCAGGGAGACGTCTAACGCAAAACTCTGCTATCGCAGTGCCGAGAGGGATGGAACACCCTCTGTAACATCTTTGAAAGGCTTCGCTTCACTGAAAAGTGTAATTTGCGAATAAATGTCAAATGTCAAAACAAGAAGATAATATGTGTTTATTCATTTTTTTGCAACTTGCAGTGCCTTCGAAGAATATTATCCTCGACTTCAGAGAGAAAAGTTTAAGGCTGTATATTTTGTTGTTCAATTTGCATTCTTGGTGAACTTCACTTCTCAAATTGTGCCAGTGGATGAGCAAATTCTTCATAGCAACTAAAACCTTGTCATTTCACTTTTGGAAGACACTCACAAAATATCTCTCGTCTCATCGACTTTGATCCGGTCTCCTTAAACTTCGAGACCTCTCTGCCAGAATGATAGTAGTTTTTAACTCATTTTCGGCTTGTGCTTAAAAGCTCAATCCACTCACTGATTCCATTGAATGTGCGTGTCATTCCGTTTGCATTCTTCTCTACGCAGCTTTAATTGATTCCGTTGTCTTGGAAACAGCAAAATAAACAAGTGAACGGACCTTCACCGTCACCAGATAGGAATCGGCGGCATTGGATCAGCTGAATAATGCCTTATTGTTTGTTAATCTTGGCAATGTCGTCCAACAATAATGGAAACAGCACACTTTCACTCTCATGAGAGTATCGCGTTGATTGGAGGTTTGTCTTGACAGCAATCATGGCTATTTTGCGGAACAAGACAAAAACTGATTCTTATTGTTAGAAGAGCCCATAATGTCAAATGATTTGGTTATGCAGACATTATATTTACGTCCGTTGTTAGTGGAGGTCATGCCAATCTCTTTTTGCACATTCTATGCATGCGTTTTGAGCAAATTCGTATACGGAACCTGGAAAACGATTGATTCGAAAATCGATCAACAACGAGGAGCCGCGACGCGGCACGCAACGATGGGAAGCAAAAGCATGAGAGAAGGTCCGCTATCAGGCCAACGGCCTTCCAAGTCAGAGAGGGAGAGAGCTCCAGCCGACCATTGCATAGTCGCCAATTCGCGTGCCAAGAAGTCGAGTTTTTCTAGAGAGATCTTTTGCCAGTGACGATGGGCCCAAACAAGAAGAGCACTTCCAACGTTCTTAACGAACATTGCGACAAAGAATAGAGAGGTGTTTATTCGAGCCGAATGTGGAAAAACACTTTTTATTTGTCCTTTTCTCATTGTCAGCGTTGGCATTCAGCACACGCCTCAGAAAATAAGCTGTTCACGTTTCTTTTCGCTTTCAACTTTCCGGGTGTTTCATCTGATCTCCTTATAAGATCCCATTGTCCCATAACTTCTTGGAATCCTGACGTTTTTGTTGACTGAAAAATCACATTTCAAGCGCTAAAGAAACTCACCTTTCAATATCAGTATTTAACTCACAAGCAGTTTTTGTAATCCAAGTCCACTTTTTTTGAATTTGAACCCTCTGTGCTTGTATTCTAGTAACTGAAGGTTGAACTCCGAATTGAACTTTCGCGGATCATGCGCATTTCCCGATCGAAATGGTATCTGCCAATAATTGACCGCATCCCTGAAATGTACTAGTCCGCTTTTGACTGTCGGCGCACAAAATATGGGCTGTTCTTATGAGGACTACAGGTAAAGAAGTTGTCGTAGTTTTATGCTTCTCTGCTACTAACGACTAGGATTCCCGCGGTCTTATTGTTAGAAGAGTCGACCAATGCATTAACATTCGAAGTCTTAATTAATAATGCTTCATAATGAGATTTCCTGTCACCAACATCCAACTTAGACTTTCCCGTATTATACGTGCGAGTGTCGAAGAAATTCCGTCTATGGAACCCTAAAAACAAAACCTTTCTTGAAATCGACAAGGAGAGAGCCACGACACGCCGTGTAAGGGAGCAGAAGCAAGGGAAAAGGAAGCATGATGCACTGCTATCAGGCAAGCGCGTCGCACACCAAGTAGTCTTTTCACCCATAGGAAAGCACGCATGCCTCGTCCATGAAGTCCGTAATGTCAAATCGGAGGCTGAATCGATGCGGGCGGAGAGCGTCGTGATGCGTCAATCGCTAAAACAATGCGAAGAGGCGAGCATGAAGGACTGTTATCAGGCCGCTCTGTCGTTCAGCATGCGCGTGTCCACTCGGTGTCAAACTCTCGTAGATGGGAATGGACAAGGACTCTGCGCTGCCTACACATGAAAGAAGATCAAGAATAATTGAGAGCTTCCTAGAGTTTGAAGTGAAGAGATCGCAAACGAACTATTGTATAACAAGGAAAGCTTTATTACTCTAATTCCTGAATCCATGGATGTACAACGTTATGTGCTTTGCTTCGCTGCCGATTTCCTTCGTCCGGTCACTTATGGAGGGGACACTTTCCATCCATCAACCTTCGCCCAGTCGGTTAAGAGATTTGTCGGACTTCCAGGGCACAATTCTTTTCTATTTTTCATATTGTAAGGATGCGTGAAGTTTTAATCGTAGTGCCCCTGCAGCTAATATCTGAACTGGAAACAGCACTTACCAATCTGCAAGGACTATTGAAGCACTTCGAAGAGTTGTCTAGAAAATCTCATTCTCACTGTGAATGTGTGTCCAATCTTGTAGTTTTCCACGGCATTCTCAAAAGTGTTAAAGTTCATGCTTTTAATATGGCATTCAAGATGCTCCTGGAAAGCAGCGTTCTATACGCATAAATGACTTCGATTGTCCATCAATGAAGCCTGAAAGATGAAATGAGTTGGCAATCGATTGGTGAAGAGTAGGCTGCGCGCGCCAGGACGAAGATAAAGCTGAGAGCAGGCGCCACGGACTGATAGCACGACGGCTCTCCCTCAGTCAATAAACGACCTTCCATGCTTCGCTGCTGTTTCAGGCTGAAATTTAAGCGAATGTGATTTTTTGAAGGATCTAATTTTTAATCAAGCAAAATAACACTACAGAGCTTTTTTTCAAGAGAATCGCTTGGTCTTTATTCGTTGCATACAAAAAAGAGGATTTGTGATTGCAGTCTTATTAAGGCGTCGACCTGAAATGGTTGATGTATGACAATTGCCCCAACGAACAGTTTGTTTCTCTTCCTGAACGAGTTTAAATTTTTACAAAATCACCTCACGGATAGGGATGATCTTTTCCACGAATCTCTCGTTCTCTCGTCTCGCAAGCTTTTCGTCTATATGCTTTATCTTTCAGCGCATGCAAGATATGAGGTATGACCCGTTTGTCGAAAGTTGTTTCGAAACGGATCCTTTAATCCATTCACCTACAGCTGCTCACGGATCGTGCGCATTTCTCGAGCGACAAAGCATTATGTGTTTCGCTTCGCTGTTGATATCTTTCCTCCCGTGAAGTATGGAGTGGACTACTTTCTGCGAGAGGGCTCAATAGTTACCGACATTCCGATAATTTCTGTTAGGTTCGTTTGTACAATTCTGCTTCGTTTTACATTGACTACTGCAATTACTAGGTACATGTCGAGTCTGCACTTCAGCATCATGCAGAAATTGGAAATTGCGATGTTGTTATGAAAAAACCTTACAATTTGAACATAGTCTTGTTATATTCCTTCACGACAGAGGAATTGGAATGCGATGCACCTGCCTTTGCCCAGTGGGTGTATATAGATTCCTCTTACATCCATAATTCTCTTGGAAAGAAGCGTTCTATGCGATCGAATGATTTTGAGTGTCCGTCCATCTATGGAGCCTAAAAGACGAAAAGAGTTGGCAATCGAATGGGGACGAGACGCGCCGCGCCGCGAGGAGGGCAGCGCATGCGAGTGGACGCCAAGACTGATAGGCGAATGGGCTCCTCTTTCCATCAAAAAAAGAGGGTTCCAGTTGATTCTTCAGTAATGCTTCAGGCAGAAACACACGCAACTGTCAACGCTAGAAGAACGAGCCAAACTTAGACAGGGAAAAGTAACACCGAAGTGGTACTGTCACAAGAGTATCGCTTGCATTTTTATTGACCACGTGTAAGTTCATTAAAAAGAGGATTTGCGGCTGAATTCTTTTGAAGCTGTCGACCCTCGGCGGTTGGATCTATTTTGGTCGCAAACGGTTGGTCCCTGTTTTTTTCTGAACGTGTGATAAGCTTTTTTTCTTTTTTAATTTTCTCACGCATTGCAATAATCTGTTCCATGCATTCATTGTCTCGTAAGCCGTTTTTCCACATGGCAACAGAATCACTCAACATCTACAACATCTGTTCCTATCTTCGCCGCATTGGATAGATCCATTGGCATTGCATGTTTTTACTGCCTGAGTTTGGCAATGTTTCAGAAGCGATAAACAAACCGTTCCATCCTTTTCCAGCATGTAATTTTTCGTTTTGCGATCATTCTCGCTCTTCGAACAAGCAAGCATTATCCAAGAGAACCGTGGCGAGATCTTCTTCAATAGGCTCGAAAACATGCAGCAGAAGCAAGCGCACCCAGGTATGCTCATTTCTGAACAATGAATATTCAACTATTGCTAGCATTACAATTAGCATCGATGCAAGATTTCGTTGATGTGCGTGATATTTCATCAAAGCACTGCTCGACATTTATTTGTCACAGTCGGAACAAAAAATTGATGGTTTTTAACAATGGCAAACCTTGGCTCGCTGGAATTTTCCACAAACGAAAACATCTCTTTGGTGGGCGTACGCGGTTCTTCATTGCAGACTCAATACTCACCGAATCTTCACCTCAGTTCGCTTTTTCGTCCATTCCATTTCTTCAGCAATTGCAGATGAGAGCATATTCCATGTATGCCTGTTGATCGTCTACGGAAACTAAAAACACATGAATCACTCTCAAGAGAGAAGAGACGCGCGCTACGCGAGGGAGCAAATCGATGGCAGCCTGAAGGACGCCGTTATCAGCTTTCCCTCTCGTCTTCAGAGGCGTCTTCATGCTGGTCATGGTCCGGATCGACACCGAGGCTGAAGCGACTTCAAGATGAGCAGCGCACTTCGAGTGTCATTCGGGTCGAAAAACTGCTGCATTTCAACAGAACAGATCAAAAGCGTTTTATTCTCCTAGTTCTCACAAATAAACTCGCAGTTTGCAATTGCTCGAAACGAATCATTAGAAGATAGGAATGCAAAAACGTTTTCTTTAGTCAAATCCATTTCTGCCGACTACGGTCTCTCCAAATTTGTGTATTGTCACCAGGACGTAGTACCTTCGAATACTTAGGCAGAGCTAACGACAGCAGCATTTGTTGCTTCTATTGCTCATTCTCAAACTGCACAGCCGTAGAAGGTGTAGCATGGCTTTTAAGACGCACGCATCACACGAGTTCCAGTCGTTTGAGAGCATTTAGTAGTCGCTCTAAGCAGTAACAAATACATTCGGGAGCAATTCTTCAGTCGCTTTGCACATCCGGCTGATCTTCGACAATCTTCATCTTGCCTTTGACAGGGTGCCCGAAAAACTGGGCAATTCCGTGCATCCTTGATTTTCTTTGAATATTTTTGTTCATATATTCGGTGCGAATTTTGAAACGTAAAAGATGAATCTCCTCATAATATGCTTGTAAGGTCTAAGATCACAAGCCGAGTGAGTTCCAACTATGGAGCCTGAAACGTCTATTTAGGGGGGAGGGAAGAGGCAAAGCTCTTAGACAAATGAAGCCAACGCTTCGACTCAACAAGGTTCAGTGAAAAGACCGACAAATGACGACAACGACTTGGGACCAGACGCGACTCGACCAAACTGTCCCAAACCCGTCTTCCAGGAACAACGCATGAGATGTAACCACGTTAGAACGAAAGAAATGTATTCGAAAGAAAGCAAAAGGTACGAAAGAAAGATTAAAAGAAAGAACACCAAATAAGTAGCACACAATGAAAGTAGAGTTTAGACGACAAGTACAGCAAGCAAGTTACGAGCAGCAAGAAAGAAAGAAAGTAAAGGGCTAGGGAACTTACGATTACATAGCTGAAACTGGGTAAGAAACTATAGACATCATATTAATAACGAAAAGGAGCAAGCGAGACAAGAGAGGGTTACGCCCAGAGAAGCGCACGCATAACGAGATACATGAGATGGCGCCTTGGCCGCCGGCCGAACTCTCCACTCTCGCCGAGAATTCACCGGGGGTCAAGACTCACGAAACTTGGATCTGATAAATGTCGTGCGCTCTCTAACTGTAAAACGGTGTCTCGTATTCGACGCTCCGCGACGACAAAGGGGCCAGGTTTGATTCAGTCGACAGTTTCTTCTTTCATGAAGGCCTCCTCTGAAGACAGCAGATGACGGAGGCTCATGTACTCACACAATGTAGCGATGACAATTCGACGCTGGATAATTCTACTTCGCTGCAGGGTCTATGCATGCGTGGCGGCCAAGTCCATCCACGGAACCTAAACCATGCCATACAATAAAGAGATAGCCACGGAGTAGTAATGCCGCGCTCCGGCGTAAATGATGGGACGAAAGAGAGAGGGAGTTGATATCAGGTCAGGCGCCACGCCTTGTACACTGCACGCTTGAATCTGTACTAGACCATGCCATCAACAAACACCCATGCATAGTTTTGAGACAATCGTTTCTTGTTGATGAATTTTTTGTCTATAAAAATGAACCGATTATGAAATGCGTGTAAAACATTCTCTTTCAACGAATTCCGCTTCAAGCAAGTGACAAACAAATGGTTCGAACGTCAGAAAATCAATAGATACAACAGATAGGAGAGAAAAGCATATTGAGCGCCCGTTGGATTTTTCACGGCAACCGAGGTTGTTTTAGACAGCATCCCCTACCCTCTAGACGATCGCGTTAGTAACGTTCGAAAGTGTGACATAATAGTCGGTTAGAGGCCTTAGGAATGGCTGGGCGGGTTGGGACTTATGCTAATTGAATCAGCATTGAATGCTGATGCAAATTGACATGCTAATGTGGTATGCAAATGCATATGCAAATATTGGTTGATATGCTAATTGGGTTGCAATAATTGCAGAAAGGTTGTTTGAACAATGGCGACTAAAATTAGCATAATATGGTATGCAAATTAGGTATGCAAATGCATATGCAAATTGAAATGCAAATGTGTTATGCAAATTGATTATGCAAAGGCGTATGCAAATTGAAACGCAAATCTGTTATGCAAATTTGGTATGCAAATGCAAATGCCAATTGAAATGCAAATCTGTTATGCAAATTTGGTATGCAAATGCGTATGCCAATTGAAATGCAAATCTGTTATGCAAATTTGGTATGCAAATGCGTATGCCAATTGAAATGCAAATCTGTTATGCAAATTTGGTATGCAAATGCGTATGCCAATTGAAATGCAAATCTGTTATGCAAATTTGGTATGCAAATGCGTATGCCAATTGAAATGCAAATCTGTTAT
>JAQIXL010002211.1:0-13904 GCA_034700245.1 Poikilolaimus oxycercus | reverse complement strand
CGTAACGGATGACGCAGAGTGACGCGCGTCACTCTGTAATGGATGACGCGTGTACGGCGCGTCCAGGCACGGCTGTAAATTGAGGCAAGCAAGGCTTTAGTTCTCAGGCTGAAAATACACGAGCAAGCATTCACAAATTCGTTCACAAACTTCTGAACAATTGCTTCGCCGCCTGAATTTGTCAGAGGCCGACAGTCATAAAAAAAATGGCGACCGCGATTAGACGGACAAAGCGCTTCCTCCCTCACTCATGCCGCGGGCACGGAGCCTGCTTCTTCTCGCTCTTTTTATCGCTGTGCACGACACCACCCCTCAACGACACTTCAGAAAAAGGCATCTCGCACAGGTTTCTTTGAATTTCGTAATATTGCATCTTTGAATTGTATTTTAGTCACCCGGTGTTAACATTTATGTGACGTCATCATTTCTTCCTCCAAATGGACTGGTAATCACCGAAGACTTCCTTCATAATCTCGGGTGCGTGACTGTTTGCAAGAAGTTTACAAGAAGCCCAGATTCATTCCAAATGTTGAAGTTATCGAGAAAGCTGTCAAGTACGCTAGTGATTTGTTCAATCCAAACACTTCAAAACGGCCGACGGCCACACCCGGAACAACAACGGCTTTGGAGTCAAAAATCGATCGAAACGCTGGCTTAATCGAGCAGAACTTTCAAGCAATCTACGAGTCGACAGCTGTTAACGCCGAGATGGCGGTGATGACAGCCGAAGCCATTAATGCAACTCGACAAGAAATGCATCGGCGCTATAATACGTTGACCCAACGAGTGGAAGAAGTTCGAAGCACCATTCTCACTCTATCGACAAAGTTGTCAGCAGAAATAGCCGAACAGACCTTTCAACAGGCTTGCTTCACGTCCTTCTTCAAGATTCTTCTTTCAGGCAGTTACCCAAAAACTCGAAGCCCTTCTGCTGAATCAAAATAAGTACCTCAAGAAGCAAAGCGCAGCAAATCGAGACCGATTCATCAAGGAATGCGAGCACAACGATCCACAAACCATCTTGAATGTAAGTTTTTGAGAGCGCCTATTGGCTTTGGTTAAGGAAGTGAAGCGTCAGCTTCAACACACTAGATACATGGAGACTGTCAGTTCCGCATTCGCTTATCGCACGGCCAATATCGATGAACTAGTGGCCATGCTGGGAAATACGATTCGAGCCTTGGTTTGTTGTTAAAATATGATAGGAAAGGAGTTTGGTTAGACTTTTCTGAGTGGTGGTTGCACTGGAATTCGCTACAACGAAACGGACACCGAAGACATTGCCGAACTCTCTCATGCGACTCTCGTCGTGCTTCGAAGGAATGAGCAGACAATCAAGGAGAATGTTTGTGGAGAAAAGATTCCCTGAGAAAGATTTATAGAGAAAAGCAATCGATACTGTGGTCGAGGACGCCATAGACGAATTTTTTGACAAAGAATCAACAGTACGACTATTGCGCGGCTTTGACGAAAACGCTGCAAAGAATACGGGTCGTCTGCTACACTCGCTGATTAGTGAAGTGACGTCCCACTATGAGCTCTAGTAGGTGCCTCGTGGTTTTCGACGTTTCATCCTTCCAGTCGAAACTATTTTCACGCCTTGGGTGCAACGTTTGGAGAGGGCGACATTTATTTGTGGATTCCCCCGGAACGAATTGTCCATCACTTCCAATACAAAATTCGACGTTCTCGACTGCGGCAAGGTACCGAAGAGGAGGAAGAGGAGGAGGAGGAAGAGGAAGAGGGGCAGGAGCAGGAGCAGGACAGCGAAGAGGATGGGGATCCTCCTGAAACGACTTCAACCGATTTGATATTTCATCTCATCTTTCTTACTCGAGACGAGCAACCGCATTATTCACGATGCTTGGAAGTGGGAAGATCATTGTGAGGCTACTTTGAAAAATAGAAAAAAAAACATTTGCAGAGCTGTGGATGAGGAAATGTGCCCAGCACGGCTAACGGTGACGTCAGCAGCGAAACTGGCGGCCGAACGTTTCAAGCTCGCCTGCCCTCAACATAATATCATCGGCCGCGTCGACGTCCCGTTCGCCTGGCATCCGCTCGAATTCGCTGAGGGAGGCCGGATTCAAATGTGCCGTTGGAATCTTGATGCTCTTGTGCTGCGTTGAGTCAATGCGCAACGATTTCTTCAAACTTTTTAGAGGAGCCGCTTACAATTAGCATGGAAAAGTGATAAAAGGCATGAAGTTGATTGTCATTCTCGACCAAAATACGTAAGCTCATTGTCAGACGCCTCGAAAAGAGCCCCTGGAACTGCTAGCTAAAGATTTCGCGAAGAGCGATTATTCACAGACTCAATTTTCGATCGCTCAAAAATCCATTACGGGCTTGCATTCAAAGCATAAAACAGGCAGAAAAGATGTCGTCTGAGCGTCTGGAAGCCAGCGTCAGCGACAGCTTTCATTCGCAGAAAATGCTCGTTGTCTCTATTCCCTCCATTCTTCTTCTCTTCCTTGTGGCAAACGTCTTCTGCCATGACGATCCGCCTCAACAAGCCGGCAACGCAATGTCAAAGCATCCTAAGTTGATCATATTCGATCCGATTCCTTTCACACGGTTTGTAAAGGCCTCATTAGTTGAAGGAAACGTTTTTTATCTTTGCAGGACAACAACGCAGATGGTCGTCAAGTCTTCTAGCAAGCCCTCGAAGAATGAGCCTGTCACTGTGCTAAAGTCTTGAAGGGTCGATAAAATCGACATGAAATGAAAAAAATAAATGTTTTGCAAGCAGAAAATGTTGGGGCAAATGTTGTTTGCAGCTGCACACTCTTATTTAGCATTCATGATTTTATGATTCAGCAGTTGCAGTTGAGAGGCTTTCTAGATCGACACTGTTTTGGTAGTCTAAGATTTGATTCTGTCGCGATGCCCTCCTCTTCAAACTTTCCAACTTTTCTTATTTTGCTGCTTTCCTCCGAAGCAGCTGGATCGCCAATTCAAAGCACTTCGAAGGCGAAACTTGACGAGCTAGCCGCGTTTCCACCTGTACAGAATACCGGCTTTGTGTGAGTTCTCTATAGCTGATTTTCTCTAAACGCGTTTCTGAGAGATAATACATAGAACTCAGATTTCAGGACAATCCGAACGCTTTCGCCGGAATTGGTGACCCTTCTGCCTCCCGAGGAACCCGAGTGAGTCATTGGGAGTTCCGAAACGTTTTTAGCTCGTCAATTCTTATACTCTGGAAATGGTTTTCAGATTCACTCTCGAGATGCTTGAAACAGAAGAATCGCCATTACCGGTCACGCTTCTAGACTAACGCTTCGAACTAGTCTCTTGAACAGCACTAAACATTGAAATAACAACCAATAAAGACTAATGAACGACGGCCTCTTTATGACGTTCATCTGTTGCACAACTGCCAGAGCTCACTGATGACAGTTCGGCATGAGCCAGAATGTGTTATCTGCATTACAAGGCACGTTCTGTCCTTCGTTGACGGACGCTCGCCGTCGTGCTCCCTCTTCTTTGACCTCGCTATTTTGCTCCTCGCCGAAAAGTGGGCGCGCGCAAAATCATCCCCGACCATTGGCACTCTAAAGGAGTGCCGCGCAATGGTGTGCGTCTTCTTTTCTCTTTCTCTTGCTTTCAATTTGTCTTTATTCAGCTCTTCTTCCATAATAAAGAAAATCTAGAAATGTCGATCCTCGGTGGCACTTTCACGCTCAACACCGGCTTCAAGATTCCCTACTTCGGCCTTGGTCTCTTTCAAATCAGAGACGGAGAGGTGAGTTCAGCCTTGCGCAACGACTTTCGAAGGTCTTGAAAAGCGTCATCGACGCCGCTCTCGGCGCCGGTTATCGTCTTTTTGACACTGCAAAGGCGTACGCGAACGAGAATGAAGTCGGTGAAGCTCTCACGGTTTGTGCTCCTTTTTAATTGCAAGCCATCACAGGCTCTCCTTCCCAAGTACAGTCTCAAGCGCGAGGATATCTTCATCACAACAAAGGTGAAGCTGGATCTCGAGGACAACTTCAAAGCCACTCGAAATCAGGCGTGTTTTCTGTTTTCTCCCCTCATGGATGCAGGTGGAGGAATCGCTGCGCCTTCTGCAGACGCCTTATCTCGACCTGGTCCTCATTCACTACCCGAGACCAAACTTCACAGGCTCTCCCGGCTCTAACACAGACCCCAAGAATCGAGAATATCGGCGTGACTCGTACAAGGAACTGCTCAAGCTTCAGAGTGCGTCCTCCTTGTTGTCAATGGCAAACGGAACATTTTCAGAAGAAGGCAAAATTCGTTCCGTCGGTGTTTCAAACTTCGAGATCTCGCATTTGAAGCAACTGACCGAAGAGGACGGACTCCCTCTCCCTGCTGCCAATCAACTTCAATTCCATCCACAACTCCAAAGACGCGAGTTGAAGAAGTTCTGTGAAGAGAAAGGAATCTTCTTCCAAGTAAATTTCTATCATTTTTGAAAACCAGATTCAGGCCTTTACCAGTCTCGGTCGAAACGATCCTCGTCTCCTGGAAGATCCAGTTGCTGTTGCAATTGCAAAGGCTAAAGGAGCAACAGTTCAGGTATGTCTTCGTGCTTATTCGAACAGGATCGTTCAAAAATCTTTCAGCATGTTCTTCTCGCCTATGGTCTCTACCACAAAGCGGGTGTCCTCCCGAAGACAGCCACTCCCAGTCGAGTGGTCGACAACATCAAGGCTCTGGATGTGAAGCTGACAGCTGAAGACGTCGCTCAACTGGACACCATCGAAAACGGGAACTCTTATTCACCCACTGAAGGATGGAATGTCTTGTGATGAGATCTCTGCAAAATCCTTGATGTATCTTGGTAGAAGTTGTGAAATAAATATTGCAATGTTTCATCGCTTAAATTATCAGCCGTCGTTTTCTTGTAGTTCATAGTTGCAATGATGGCTTCTAATCTCACAGCAGTCCAGAAAGTCCAAATCATAATGTACACCAAGGCACATTCTGGCTCTCGTTGTCTCTCACCCTCTCTTCTATCCTGCACTATTTCTCCCCTCTAGTCTCACGGCAGAGGGCGCACAAAATCATCACCACTCCTGTGTTGTCGCCGAAGGAGACAGCGCAGTTGCTTCATTGGTTTCTCCTCCACTTCGTCGGTTACTTAAATAACCTTCTTCAACCTCTTTTCTTAGTGAAAATGTCGATCCTCGGCGGCACTTTCACCCTCAATAGCGGCTTCAAGATTCCCTACTTCGGCCTTGGCCTCTTCAAGATCAGAGACGCCGAGGTATTTACCTCTTTATCGTTGAACCCACTCGAAGGCAGTGAAAGGCGTCATTGACGTCGCTCTCGGTGCTGGTTATCGTCTTTTCGACACAGCAAAGTTTTACGAGAATGAGAAGGAGATTGATGACGCCTTTCGAGTAAGTCTTCCCTTTACCCTTCATTCAGCATTTGTCAGGAACTGCTGCCAAAGCATGGCTTGAAGCGAGAAGATGTCTTCATAACGACGAAGGTTGGGCTGGCTCTCGAAGACAACTTCGCGACCACGCGGCGACAAGTCTGTTCTTTGTCTCGTCCCTGAATCAAGAGAGCAGGTGGAAGAGTCGCTGCGCTTTCTCCAGACACCTTATCTCGATTTGGTCTTGATTCACTATCCGAGACCAAACTTCTCAGCTCTGCTGGCTCGAATACGGACCAGAAAAATCGAGAATATCGCCGTGATTCCTACAAGGAGCTACTTACTTTGCAAAGTTTGACATTCCAGTGACTTTTGAACTGCAAACTCAGAGGAGGGCAAGATTCGTTCCGTCGGGGTCTCGAACTTCGAGATTTCGCATTTGAAGCAACTGACTGAAGAAGATGGACTGCCACTTCCATCTGTCAACCAACTTCAATTCCATCCTCATCTTCAAAGAAGAGAACTGAAGAAATTTTGCGAGGAAAAGGGCATCTTCTTCCAGGTGGATGAACCTTCTAGTTCCAATTGAATACGCGAACTTAGGCCTTTACAAGTCTGGGACGCAATGATCCGCGTCTTCTTGAGGACCCAGAAGTTGTCTCCGTCGCAAAGGCAAAAGGTGTTACCGTTCAGGTTTGTCTTGGTTTTCTGGCAATCATATCTCATCACGCGACAAAGAAAGCAAACTACAATGTTTCAGCATGTTCTTCTCGCCTACGGCCTCTACCACAAAGCGGGTGTTCTCCCGAAGACGGCCACCCCTAGCCGAGTGGTCGACAATATCAAAGCTCTCGATGTGAAGTTGACAGCCGAAGAAGTCGCTCAACTGGACAGCATTGAAAACGGGAACTCTTATTCCCCCACTGAGGGATGGAACGTCCTGTGATAATGAGCAGACCGGACAGATAGTAAATAATAATCAAAACAGGCCGAATTACACTTGTACACTTGTAGGTGCTGGCTTTCTTCATTCGTTGCATATCAACGTGTGTGAAGGTCTTATTGTTAGGCTCTTCAACGAGAACGTTCCTTGTCTGTAATTCCGCTCACAATCTCGTCACATAGTGAGGGATTCAGTGCTCGGTTTCAATTTGACCGAAGAGCAGAAAAATTTCTCTGATGAGGAATCCATGAAGAGGTCCAATTTGGGGCTCATGGGGTTACATTCCCTCTCCTTCCTGAGACTAGGGTTCATACCGCCCCCTTAATTTTCCTGTTCCTCCACCGTTAGTGGACCTGTCTATACCGTACGCCCAGAGTGCGACTGGTATTTGCCCAAAAACGTGGGGATCCTGTGCTTGCGCAACTGCAAGAGTCTACCCTCGTATCCCCATTTCCAAAAAAACCCATTGACCCAGATCAAAGGAGCTCCTTTTGAGCCCTCATGAAGTGCAGACATCGAGATCTCATTCAGCGTGATTGAGATGGCCAACGAACGTGTCGTCACAGCTGACTATGAGGACAAGATTGCTTCTCTACTTATTTTCTTGGTAGAAACCACTGAAAGTTAAAAATGCAATAACCCTTTCAGATCGCTGTGTTTGGTATCGTCTTCAATGTTCTAGTTATTGTCTTGGTGTTCATCTCAAAATCGATGCAAAATCCTTTTGGATACCTCAGCGTTTCACGTTGCTTCTCCAACACTTGCATGTTGCTAGCATTTCTTCTCTGGTCAGCGCCGACAACATTTATGTGAGCCTTTCTTTATCATTTCAAGAAATCCGTTTTATGCCAGACAAGCCCTAATCATCTCCTCCGACGTCGGTCTCGTTTTTGGGACTTCAATTACCGTAACCGTTAAATCGTATCTCTTTGTGCAGGTCTGTCAATGTTCAGCCCTTGAAACTATTTCTCAACTTGCAGATTGCCATGTCTTTGAATCGCTTCGTTGCGGTTTACTTTCCTTTTCATTATAACACAGTGAGTAGAAAATTGCATTTCCTAGCAAAAATGTTCCCAGTTATTCGGTAAACGCGGACTTTTCGTGGCGCTGCTCCTCGTCTGGGGTGCAGCTTGCTTATGCGCCGTTGTTGGATATATCTGCAAGTTTTTTTCTGACAATGCAAGTTATCTGAGTGTTGCAGTTGGTTGTAAGTTTGTTTATCTCTTCTCGTTGTACGCTTGGACGTTCGCCGAGGGCTGCGATCAGGTTTGAGACTCTCGATCAATGGGAAACAAGAGCCACTTTCAGACCGTTGTCTCCATTGTATACAGAAATCTCACGTACGCTGTTCTTACACCTGTCATTATCTTGGATGCCTCGACAGCATTGAAAGTCTTCGTTCTCACAAAAGTTTGAGTCTTTCAAAAAAATCAATGTTCAGGCGTTCACAGGACGAGTAGTTGACCAAGCAGCAAAGCGTCGCGTACGGCAAAATCGAACCTTTTTTGCTCAGGCGAACTTTTCGGTTTTCAATCAAACTCTTCAGAGCGCTTCACAAAACTGCCTCAACTATTTTGTCACAATCTCCATGAACTACATAGCGGATTTGAAATCGGACAAGTGGTGGTTATTTGGTTTCTTCACGTTAGCATGGGAGATTGTTCAGGCAGTGGACCCGTGAGTAGCCATTTATCACCGACAAAGACCGTCAGAGTGGTTGTATTGATCTGTCAGCGGGAGCTGCGCTTGTTGATCCGTCGACCAATCAAGAACATCCTTTTCAAAAAGCTCACATTTCCGTCTGAGGCCGTTTTCTCCACTCCCACATAAAGCTGAATCTAGTGGACCAAATTTATACAGTGCCAATAAAATGTTCACTAAAAAGAGTTCCAAATGGCTGTCACCAAAGAACGAGCTTCTAGTTCGATGGACAAGAAGGCTTTCGATTCATCCGTCACTGTGACCTCCATCGACTGTGAAATGTTGGAGCGATTAAGCAAGACGAGGACAAGCTGTTGCTGATTGTGAGGCGGCCTTGAGGCGAAAGCACTTGCTAGAACAATTGAAGTCGCAGTCTTTTGAAAACAAACCGAATACATTTTCTGGCAATTTCGCGTCCAATTCAATCCGTTTCATTCCATTACGAATGAATTTGCTGAAAAGTTTGTTTTATTTTCTTCTTCACCTGAAATGTCCCAATGCATAGAACATGGGGTTCTTGTAAAACTCGTCCATCTCCGCATTCACAAGAATTGGCGCGTCCACGAAGTTATTGATCCAGTTCGGGCCTGAAATATTTTTTTTATTGTGATAAAATCGAACCTCCATTCATATCCAACGCCAAGTTCCAATCCGTCCAGCCCGCAACGAAATGTTGAAGATCGACGATGATGTCCCAAGCGTATTGCTCTGCTCGAATCCACGAACCAGGAATTGGTCCTTTCGCATTGTCCGCTGTCTCGACATGTGCTGTTCCAGCTCCGTTGCAAGCCTGATTGTGAGATCATTTTCTTTCGCTTTGTAATATTTCACCCTCACCTCTGTTCCAAGGATAAACTTGTCTGGAAAGAGTTCGTGCAGTGCCGAAAGATAAAGTGGAGAGCCTTTGAGTTGCGAGTCGAGATCGTCGCCCATATCGTCATAGTACCAATGAACTGCCTGAATTTATTGAAGACTTTTTCATGAGGAAAAGAAGTTTACGGTTCCGGCGGCATACTGCGAGGCGATCGGATCAGAAAATGTCTGCAAACCATGTAGGAGTTCTTATTTTTATGTTGCCAAACCGCGACTCCAAAAGGCAACGTCGCATTGCGTTGGTCGTCATTGACCATTTCAACCAGCTTCTCGGTCAATTTGTTGGCTTTCAGGGCAGGCCCGAGGTAGTTCTTCAGAAAGTCTCTAAAGCGAAAGTAAGCTGTAGTTGTTCCTGACCTTTCCATGTTTGGCATAAATCCAAGTGATTGAAAATGACTAAATTCTGGATATTGACTGAGATCCATAAAAGCGTCTATGGGCTCGTTTTGCACGGTGAGCGCCCAGAAGGAAACATTATTTTCCTCATAAGCCTCGAAGAATCTGAAGCTTTCTGGACTCTCAAGAAAACGAACTTGACGAAATAATCAGCCCAAGCACGATGATAAGGCTGCTCTCCCTTTCCATTATTCACAGTCTTCAGCACTCCCGCTCCTGCCATGGTCCCGGTGTTCTTCATCCAGCCCGGAGACGACCAAGGAGTGGCGAAGAGCTTCAGTTGACCGCCAGTGAGTCTCTGAGCTTCTTGAAGGAATGGAATCTGAAACGTTTCTCCTTGAGCGAAACAGACTTTATAGTGAAAGTCTTCATAAGCCAGGCTGAAATTGGCGAGTTCAAAGTCATCCTCAACATCGTCGTAAGAGTAAACTCGAGTTGAGAAATCACAACTGGCCATAGGGACTCGACCGACGGTGTATTCGATGCCTTCAAATCTCGCGCTCTTTTGAAATCTCTCCGAACCATCGACACTGAAGTAGCTGCGAAGCAATTTCTGCTGAGAATCTTCGGATAGTCGAACTAAATTATAACCAAAGGCATCGGTGAACGCTCCACCAAAGCCAATGACATCTTGGTAAGTCCGAGCTGGGTTCAGGATAATGCGAACGCTCGAGTCTGTTGAAGTTCATCTTCGATCCAAGACTCACTTTGACTTGCTCGCCCTTGATTGAAGCTCACGAGCGTCTTGGTCAGCCTCTTTCCACTCAACGAAGAAGTATAGACAGCAGCAGTTCCCTAAACTCTTCTCAATCCAGTCAAATCAACCGTTTCAAGTTGTCCAACAGGCTCGACATCATCACAATATGTGGAATTGCAGACACAAACCATGTAGCCATCTCCGAAGGACTTTGGAGCACAAGGTCTCACTGCATGTGAGAAACCTAGAACATCTATGTAGAACACCGGAGTGTCTCCCTAAACCTACCCACAATCGCTAATAGCATAAGGAGCAGCTCCAGCATGACGGACATTGCCGGAACCTAGACGAGAGACTTCTACGAGTGAACACATTTATAGGCGCGACCCAACGGGGAAGAGAAAGGAATTCCAAAACAATAACAAGAACGGGTGTCCTTTTTGAAATCGCATGAATAGAGCACGACGGGGAGAACAAGGAGGCAAACAAGAAGACTCTCTCGATCACATAAGTGCAATGATAGCATGAGCGAAAATCTCTAAGTTTATATTGGCCAATGCAAAGGGTCAATCGGTGTGCCTTGGGTGTGCTGCGATGTGCGCCCTGTGCTGGTTTGTACACTTGCGGATCGTTCCCATGGATAACACTGTTGGAAGGTCAAAACATTCATATCACTCCAGGCCTGTTGACGAGTGAAAAGAAGCTTTGCAGCCACCTCTAAAAGAGCACGATCCGATTCGGCTCGTGAAAATGAAACCAGACTTGTTCATTGGGATAAGCAAGGAAGAAGTGGAGAGAAACTCCTGAGTTGGGTCAAATCATTGGGTCTCAGAGCGAAAACAATTTTGATGCGCGCGCAAGTAATTAGTGATCTGCATGAGATCACGCGCGCGCGCAATGTTTTAGGCAATTGCCAGTCGCTGCTTGTCGTCGCTGGCGGGCGGTTACTTTCCGCGAGTTTGGTTGATTTGTGTGTATTTTCTTGTTTGCTTCGTCGAATTTGGTTGGTTAATGTTGTTCGCGGCTAGTTTTCACTGTTTATCCACATTTTTCGCAGTGGATTTGCGTGTTTTTACTCGATTTCACCGAAAATTCCTGTTTTCAGCGCTCGAAACGATGTCGGAAATCGTGAACTCGAACGATCTGCCGGAAGTTGGAGAGGTGGAGGCCGCGAAGGCCGTGGACGGCTCACCGAAGAAGGACAACGTCCTCGGCAAGCGCTCCGCTAACGAGGACAACTCACCGGCGGCGCCGGCCAGGAAGACGCGCAGGAACTCCAAGAAGGCAAGTCGAACTTTTCCAAGCTCATAGGATGAGACAAAAACTTTTGTTTGACATTTTTGAAGTCTTATGTTTCAGAGCGAGGAGCCTCCGGAAAACACGCAGGAGCAGGAGGCGCCCGACGCCCCGAAGGACAAGGAGGTCGAGGAGCCGCCGAAGGCCGAGACGGGCACGCAGGAGAAGGCGCCCATTGCGGACGCTATTGCGGACGCGCCCATTGCGGACGCGGACGCGCCCTTTGCGGACGCGCCCTCTGCGGACGCTGACGGCAATGGTGAGAAGCAGGTGAGCGAGATGTCTCTCAAACGGAACCTTGCTTAGGACGCGGATGTCTCGGTCGTCGAGGACTCGCAGGACTCGGCCGCCACGGAGGACAAGCTCAACGAGAGGATCGAGCCGGGTGCGGACGGTGACAGCCAGACGGTCGGCTCGGAGACGCAGTGATGCGGCTCTCCTCCGTTCTTCGCCCCACTTTCCTCGCTTTAGAGGCCTTTTCCCCCCTCTCGTTTGCCCATGTGGAGTGTCTTGTACTGTTCACCTTCCTTTCCCTCTTCCCTCCACTCTTTATTTATTGTTGACCTTAACAACTGAACGTCAAGTTTTTTGTTGAGTAAAACAATGTTGCGTTTGAGTTTTGTACATGGAGATTGAGATAGATTCCCTTCCGTTAGGACGGCGCTTTCGGTTTTCCTGCGATGATTACTCTGGCGTAGTGTCGGTGGTGCGTCCGCTGATGATTCTTGATGCCTTTGCTCCTGCACCTTTCACTTGTTGTGCTCACTCTGTGCTGCCAGCTTACCAGTGGTTTGCTAGTCTTGCAGCAAATCCTTGCCTACTCCAAAGTTTGGGAATAGGAACGGTCCGATGACGCAATCAGTGAGGATGCAAGCAACCACGACACACATCTGTATTCATTCTGTTTTCGACGAATTCATCACTAATCGTCTGCGAAGTACAGTTTGCCTGACCACTCATCGGGTACAAAGCTGCACTTCTGCGCACTCATCTCGAGAACTGAGTTAGATAAACGGCAGAAAGCCGACCGAAAACGAATCCCCGCCACCTCATGCCAGCTCTGCGCCTGTCGGTCGCCCAACCTTGCACGCCAATGTCTCTTTCCATTGCCAACCCCTGACATGAGAACTCTCCCTTCCCGTTTTCTCATTTTTTCCATGCACACACCCTCGAGCGACGAAAATGTTTATCTGTCAAAAAGATAAGTGTAACATCAACCGGGTCACATTTCCCGTGTTGAGGAAAAACAAAACAATATTCACAAGATGCTAGGTTCTGGTCGTATTCAGTTCTGATCGGCGTCTGACGGACAGCGGATCGCCCTCTTATGACGAGTAAGCCTCGCCGACTTGATCAAACGCATCTGCTCCTCCTTGGGCATCTCCTAAAAACCGAAATCAGCACATAAAGACGCACAAACCTGGATGAGATTGGCAACCGCGTAGCAGCACACGTCCACGAGTCCTTTGATTTCGAGTCCGTTGGCGGCCTGCAAGAATACATTACAAGCTCAAGCGCCGAATGAACCGTTGTTATGTCGAAGAGAGCGTGCTTCTCGAGCTTCCTAAGAAAGCGGAGATCCCAGTCAGACGGGCGAGTTTTCGTTCGGTTTGGCCACGGCTGCTCCCAAAGGGCCTCATCGAAGGGCGGATCGTCTTCGTGGTGCCGGCACCACTCAATCACCTGCAAGAGCACGAATCCATGTCAACCGCCCAGTGCAAACCAGGCTGAAGATGGGCTGGGTGACTTCCACGTGCACATCGTCGACGAGCACCATGTCCTCGTTCACTCCAAGCTCCTGAAACGTAAGCATAAGTGTCACAGTACGAGCCAAAAGGAAGACGAAAAGGCACTAACTTCGAGGTACTTGGCGACGGCCAACGACTGCCTCAGAAGACGGCGCGGCACGTGGAATCTGCCGCCTTCGCTCGTCACCACACTCAGGTACGACCTCGACGTCGTCGCTCGCATCGCCAGAGTGCCCAACATCGCGCTCGCTTGTAAATAGATTCTCTGAAGAGCAAACCTCTCAGGTAAGGTTTAAAAAAAGCTTTTCGAGAAGCGTCATCTACATACGCGCGCTCTGTCTCCCAAAGCAAGGAAAACGAGCGAACACGGACTACGACTTTTCAACAACTCATCTCCCTCAAACTAGGACGCTTTTAGGACAAACACGACCCGCTTCCAGTGAGTAGTACATATTTGGTCGCCGTATACGACTTCAAAGAGGCATAGATTTCAAAACAAGGTTTATTCAACCATAAAAATGGGGGGTGCACTCTTGTTGGACAAGGACCAACAAAGAGCCGTTACACGACAAAAACAAATAAGGGGGGAGGGGTGAATAACTGGAGAAATTCTACAGATGTGTGAGACCGAAGAAGTAGGGAGACGAGGGCCTAGTTCTTGTTGACCACGCTGGCGGAATACTTCGTGACAGCCTTCGTGCCCTCACTGACCGCGTGCTTGGCTTAAAGATCTCGCATTAGTGGCTAGAAAGAGTCGTTACCGAGCTCTCCCGGGAGGACGAGGCGAACAGCCGTCTGGATCTCGCGCGCCGAGATAGTGTGACGCTGCGAGTAGGCGGCGAGGCGGCCCGACTCCGTGGCCACGCGCTCGAAGACGTCATTCACGAACGAGTTCATGAT
>JAQIXL010002210.1:0-13907 GCA_034700245.1 Poikilolaimus oxycercus | reverse complement strand
GGGTCGGAATTGCACTCTGAGAAATCTGAAGTAGCACGTTTTGTTCTCCGTTCTTTGCTCTTTCTCCTCATATGTTTAGGTTTTAACAAAAGTGGAAGAAAAGACAAATAGTGGAGCGCATTTGAAACGAGCTCACCCAAGAAGAAAAATGATCTATGTTGGTTTGATCTACACTTGGACTCGAAGCGAAAAGCGCATTCTTACTATCCTAAACAGCGGAAGACCCTTCTGCATCTCAAAAAGCCTCTAATGGAAATTACCCCCTTCTGCTTTTTTTGGGACCCCTGATGGAGGACCCCTTCTGCTTTTTGAAGTCCCAACAACCCCGGTTTAACCACTGACTTTGATGTGTCGTGGTGTCTCCACTCGAAGACCAGGGACGAGATTGAGCAGTGAAGATGTCAGTTCGTTGGAGAAGATGACCCAGAGAGCCAAGAGTATTACAAAGTTGCACGTACTTTTGAACTCAAGAAATGAAAAAACAGACAGAGAACAACTTTCGATTGAACGCATTTGAAGGAGGAGACTTGGAAGTTGTGAGGGATTCATGGAGCTCCGAGGAGAAAGAACCCACAAGGAGGCAGCACGGGGAATCGAGAAGACTTTCTCTCCATTGACCTCTCCTTATCGAGTACGACTTGCCCCTCACATCTCAACGTTCGCTCGAGGTTGTCGACTCAAGAGTGTTGAGTTTCGGGGCATGCGAAAGTGTTTGAGAGACGGAGTAATAGAGTGCTGGTGTCTTGGAACTCGGTTTCAGTGCTTTCCTTTCCTTCCATGAATCAGTCTTCAACGATCTTCAGCTTCTCTATCTCTAGTTCACAAAGAAGCTCAAAAGAATGCGTATTCCCTGATTTGTTTCATCTGCTAGCAATTGCACAGATTTGAACTGGTAGCCAATGGGTTCGTATTCCTTCCTAGTGATTTACCAATGAGACAGTAGTAGGATGCACTGACCTCTTCAGGCCTGAAATGTTCAGGAAATTCACTGAGAAACCCGACCTCCTTCTCTTCTCCCTCATCGTCTTCAACGTCTATCTTGAACTCGATTGTGGATACGAACCCTTCAGAAATCCTCAATGTGTTCTGTGAAAGAGGATTTTGCCACAGAACTTGATACGTCTTCTTGGCTCGTATGAGAACTCTGGCAATGTGCTCTTGCTTGTGAAGCTTTTTGTTTCGACAGAGCCTCGTGTGGACATTTATTTCTTTTTTCTCAAGTGAAAAGAGAAGGAGGGGAAGTCAGACAGGAGACTGTCGATTAGAGGCGGTGGAAGGAGGCGAATCTGTAGGGGAAGTGACAGCACTGGAACGTCGAGAGTCCTCAAGGGACTCTCGGAGGGGCATGTCGAAGGACCCGCTGCAAGTGGGTTTCAGAATTGGGAAAGAGGAAGAACAACCTCTGACGAAGCTCGGCGATCATATCATCGTAGAGCTCGTTCCAGACGACGTCCGCCACGAAGACGTTCTCGATGGGCTCGATGATACGGACGGTCGTCTTCCCGTAGAACTGAAGGAGTTCTAGGTTTCGGAGCTTGAAGAAGACATTTATTCTCAAGAGCTTTCGATTCCTTTCCGTTTGTTGGCTCAAAAGAAACTTCTAGGTTTCGAAGGAACGTGAGAGGTTTGTTTCTATCAAGAGCTTTGTTACACTCACGCGTCGTCCCTTTGTCCGACACTAAAAGTCGACTAAGTTTCGGAGCCAGATCAAAGTTTACAGTCTCAATGGCTCATTTAGTACGACGTCGTCTTTTGATCTTTAGAATGAGGATTGACGGACCAAAAGCTCTAAAGTCTTCCAGGTTTCAGAGAAATGCGAAACGAGTCTTTCTATCAAGAGCTCTCGCTGAAGGAGAAATGACCATCCCGTTGATAGCGACTGAAAATCATCTGATGAAGGCTGGCACACTCAGATTATTTCATTGACCCCAATACCGGTCTTCAAACCAAACCAACCTTCTCCTCCAGCTCGATGAGTTGTCTGAAGAAGCCGACATTCGGACAGACGATGTTCCGACAATGTTGAACGTGCTTGTAGGCGTCGTGGAGGGTCATCCTGGAAGTTGGAGAGGGTCGAGTTAGACTTCGATGAAGTAAATATTTGTGAATTCTCTCTTTTCACGTTTGAAGATTGTTGAAGAGAAGGAGAAAATTGAGGGTTTCCTTTCGGCTCCAAGGAGCTCCGAGATGGAGGAGGAGGGAGAGGGGCCAGGGGGCAGCACGGGGAATCGAGAAGACTTCCGCTCCATCGGTCTCTCCTTGTCGAGTACGACTTGGCCCTCACATCTCAACGTTCGCTCGAGGTTGTCGACTCAAGAGTGTTGAGTTTCGGGGCTTGCGAAAGTGTTTGAGAGACGGGCTTGGAATGATTGTCCTTCTTTATGTCGTTCGGGTAATAGACTCTCTGTGTGTTGGAACTCGGTTTCAGTGCTTTCCTTTCGTTGCATGAATCAATCTTCAACGATCTTGAGCTTTCTCTCCATCTCTCGTTCACACAGAGGCTCAAAAGAACGCGTATTCCCTGATTTGTTTCATCTGCTAGCAATAGCACAGATTTGAACTGGTATCCAATGTGGTCCTCGGATCTTTTCTTTTCGTATCCACAAAGAAGACCGGCACGAGGTTGGAGAGAATGCAGAGACGCTGAATCCTTCGTAGTGAGAGGGTTTTTCAATGCTACGAGATCGGTAGGTTCTCTTGAGTTTCAAGAGGAGATCCTGTAAAGTCGCTCGAGTATTACGATCAATTGTCGGATTCCCATAGTGCTTCTCTTGAAAGAGTAGTTGAATGCACTGAAGTGAACCTTTTCAGTCCTTTCACTGACAAATCCGACCTCCCTCTCTTCTCCTTCATCGTCTTCAACATCCTTCTTGAACTCGATTGTGGATCCGAACCCTTCAGAAATCTTCAATGCCTTCTGTGAAGGAGGATGCTTTTCCAGAGAATTTTCATCGGTTTGTTGGCTTGGATGAGAACTCATACAGTGTTCTTACTTGATTTATTCACGAAGAAGTAGAGTTATTAGTCACGGTGAGTCAAGAAGAAACCAAAGTCTTGCTTACAAAAGGGAGCGAGAGATCACAGCTGTGGGTGTGGGTGAAGCTTTTGTTTCGACAAGAACCCCGTGCTTAGGTTTAGTTCTTTGAGAGAATATGGCCTAGGAAGACATGAGTATTGCATCGTTACCGTACTTAGAACTACAAGTGAAGAGAGAAGGAGGAGCAAGTCAGACGGGAGACTGTCGATTGGAGGCGGTGGAAGGTGGCGAATCTGTAGGGGAAGTGACAGCACTGGAACGTCGAGAGTCCTCAAGAGACTCCCTGAGGGAGGACATGTCGAAGGACCCGCTGCAAGTCGGTTTCAGAATGGGGAAAGAGGAAGGAGAACCTCTGACGAAGCTCGGCAATCATATCATCGTAGAGCTCGTTCCAGACGACGTCCGCCACGAAGACGTTCTCGATGGGCTCGATGATGCGGACGGTCGTCTTCCCGTAGAACTGAAAGGGTTCTTGGTTTCGGAGCACGAAGAAGGCATTCATTCTCAAGAGCTTTTGATTCGTTTGTAGTATGCCGGCTCAAAAAAACTTCTAGGTTTCGAAGGAATACGAAAGTTGTCTTTATATCGAGAAGTGTGCTCACATGTCGCGCCTTTGTCCAACACAAAAGTCGACTAAGTTTCAGAGCAAGATCAAAGCTGATACTCTCATTTTTTTGTTCATTTAGTAATAGGGAGAGTCTCTTTCTTGCGGTCTCTTGAGCTTTAGAATTCGGCCTGACATACCAAAATCTCTAGTCTTCCAGGTTTCAAAGAAATGTGAAAAGAGTCTTTCTTTCAAGAGCTCTCGCTGAGGAACGCTGACGAAAATGGCAATCCCGTTGATAGAGACTGAAAATTATCCAGGTTTCAGAGCAAGATATGTAATGGCTGACACATCAGATGCTGTAATTGATGAGGTTCTTCTTGTTGTTAGAAGTTTCAAACCAAACCAACCTTCTCCTCCAGTTCGATGAGTTGTCTGAAGAAGCCGACATTCGGACATACGATGTTCCGGCAGTGTTGAACGTGCTTGTAGGCGTCGTGGAGGGTCATTCTGGAAGTTGCATTGCTAGGGCTGTTCCATGGGGATGAAGTAAATATTTGTGAGAGAGCCTCTCTTTTCTTCACGCTTGAAAATTGTTGAAGAGAAGCGGAAAATTGGGGGTTTCCTTTCGGCTCCAAGGAGCTCGGAGATGGAGGAGGAGGGAGAGGGGCCAGGGGGCAGCACGGGGAATCGAGAGCGACTCCAGACTTCCGCTCCACTTGGCCCCTCTCCTTGGCGAGCACACCGCTCCCCCTAACATCAGAACGCTTGCTCGAGGATGCAGAGTCCAGGTGAGTTTCGGGGCTTACGAAACTGTTTGGGAGAAAGGCTTTGAATGATTCTTCTTGGCTTGTCTCTCATCGGAAGTGTTTTGGAGCGATTCTTGGGGCTCCGTTTCACGAGTCCCTCCTTATATTCTGAAAGCTGCCCTTGGTGATACGAGGTTTCTTGGTGAATTTCTTCGTCCGTTAGAGAATGCTCACCACGTATCTTTCCTCATTCGTTTCATTCCTTGACTATTGCACAAACTCGACCTTTTGCTTATTCTCCGTTTTCGCTCGCCTTCCGACTTCACACCAACATTGTTGTGACCTTCTCCTCCTCCTCCCCTCCCTTCCTCTCTCTCGAGAAGAGTCTCACCTTTCGACGCACATGAGGTATCCGATGGCGAAACTCGCGCTTCTTGAGATGCCCATCGCGCAGAGGAGAAGAAGTCTGAGGAAAATTTCTTATCGACCAGTTAAACAGCAATCGAACCTTCCCCCCTTCCTCTTCTCTTCATCAATAGCGCGAAACACGGGCGTCCACAAGGGAGACAAGTTCACGCAGTCCTCGTCCTCGATGGGAATCTGTCCAGTTACAGTAATCTCCCTGAAAGTCTCCTACATGAATGACTTTGACGTATCGTGGTGTCTCCACTCGAAAACCAGGGACGAGATTGACCAGGGTGCCGAGGCGTTGAATCCTCCTAGGCGAGAGGGAGCCCATTCCGCTGACATAGAGAAAGGGTCGAATCTGAAGGTTCACATGAGTTTCAGGAGATACAGTATACCTGTGAAGCCATACGAGCCTCTCGATCAATCACTTCGGGTTCGGTCATCGTGTGAGGACCTCGAAGGGGAGGAGGAGGAGGAGAAGGGAAATGGCAATGGAAGGAAGATGGCTGGTCTTCTTCGAAGTCGTCGTTCTCACTCGGGTCGTCGATGCCCTTCGATGCTACTCCGCACCTTCAGCTTCGTATAAAGCTGTGCGAGAGAGTGTTCTTACTTGCTTTATTCATGAGGAAAGAGAGTTATTATTCACGGTGTGTCATAAAGAAGGAAAAGAAGTATTGTTGTTGTTGTTTCAAGACAGTGGAGAGAGGAGATTCCATGGGGATTCTTAGAGTTCCGAGGAGAAAGGATCCCCAAGGAGGCACCACGGGGAATCGAGGACTTCCGCTCCACTTGGTCTCTCCTTGTTAAACACACGACCTTCCCGCAACATTTTAAAGTTCGCTCGAGGTTGTCGATTCAAGAGGGACGAGTTTCGGGGGCTTACGAAAGTGTTGGAGAGAAGAGCTGGAATGATTAGTCTTCTTCTGTCTGTCGTTCAAGTAATTGTAGAGCGTCTGTGTGTTGGAGCTTGGTTTCAGTGCTTTCCTTTCCTTCCATGAATCGATCTCCAACGATCTCCAGCTTCTCTCCGTCTCTAGTTCACACACAGAAGCTCAAAAGAATGCGCATTCCTTGATTTGTTTCATCTGCAGAGAGTCCTTTACAATTGTCGTGAGAAAGTTTTCCACTGCCAAGGGGTCTGCATTTTTTTTTCAGTTTCAAGACGAGTTACAGTACCTGCGAACTCTTTGATCTTGACGATCGATCACTTCGAGTTCTTATGGTGAATGATCTCCCTTGAGACAGTAGTTGGAGGCACTGAACTAAACCTCTTTGAGTCACTCATTGACAAATCTGACCTTCTTCTCTTCTCCTTCATCGTCTTCATTGTTCTTCTCAAACTCGATTTTGAATCTGAGATCACCAAAAGTCTTCAATCACTTCTGTGAATGAGATGTTGCCAGAGTCCGTGACATGTGACTTCTTGATTCCGTACAGTGTTCTTACTTGCTTTATTCACGAGAAAGAAGAGTTATTTGCACGATGAGTCAAGAAGAAAACGAAGTCTTACAAAAGGGAACGAGAGAGATCACAGCTGTGGGTGTGGGTGAAGCTTTTTGTTTCGACAAGAGCCCCATGCGGACGTTTAGTTCTTTGGGGGGAATATGGCCTAGGAAGACGAGTTACCGTACTTGGAACTAAAAGTGAAGAGAGTAGGAGGGGGAAGTCAGACAGGAGACTGTAGATTGGAGGCGGTAAAGGGAGGAGAATCTGTAGGGGAAGTGACAGCACTGGAACGTCGCGAGTCCTCGAGGGACTCTCTGAGGGAGGACATGTCGAAGGACCCGCTGCAAGTCGGTTTCAGAATTTGAAGAGAGGAAGGAGAACCTCTGACGAAGCTCGGCGATAATATCATCGTAGAGCTCGTTCCAGACGATGTCCGCCACGAAGACGTTCTCGATGGGCTCGATGATACGGACGGTCGTCTTGCCGTAGAACTGCAAAGGCTTCTAGGTTTCAGAGGAATGTGAAAGTTGTTTTTCTATCAAGAGATGTGTTATTCGCTCACGCGACGCGCTTCTGACCAACATAAAAGTCATCTCAGTTTCGGAGCAAGACCACTTTCAGGCATTTTCAGGTTCATTTAGTAACACGGAGAGGACGAATTACATCTTTTGAGCTTTTAGGACTCCTCAGCTCTCGCTAAGGAACGATCCGTGGCTAAAGACTGAAAATCATCTAGGTTTCAGAGCACGATAAAGGCTAGCACACTCGGGTGCAGTCCTTTCTGAGGTCCTTCTTTGACGTCTTCCAGCTAAGCCAACCTTCTCCTCCAGTTCGATGAGTTGTCTGAAGAAGCCGACATTCGGGCAGACGATATTCCGGCAATGTTGAACTTCCGCTCCACTTGGCCCCCTCTCCTCGGCGAGCACACGGCTCTCCCCTCAACATCAGATTTCACAGACGAACTTTCGCTTCGTTGTCGTTGGCTTCCGACTTCACGCCAACATTATTGTCCTCCTCCTCCTCTCTCCCTCTCTCTCGAGAAATATCTCACCTTTCGATGCACATGAGATATCCGATAGCGAAACTCGCGCTCCTCGAGATGCCCATCGCGCAGAGGAGAAGGAGTCTGAAGAAAGTTTCTCCTTTGACCAGCTCAGAGCTATCGAACCTTCCACCCTTTCTCTTCTCCTCATCAATGGCTCGAAACACAGGCGTCCACAAGGGAGACAAGTCCACGCCGTCCTCGTCTTCGATGGGAATCTGTCCAGTTACAGTAATCTCATTGAGACTCTTCTCCTACAACATGAATGACCTTGACGTGTCGCGGAGTCTCCACTCGAAGACCAAAAACGAGATTGATCGTTGAAGAAGATGACCCAGAGAGACGAGTCAAGAGTATTACAAGGTTGCACGTACTTTTGAATTCGAGAAGTGAAAAGACAAACAGTAAACGACGTCGTTTGAAGGCGGTGAAAGGAGGAGAAGTCGGTGAGGGATCCATGGAGTTCCGAAGAGAAAGGACCCACAAGGAGGCAGTACGGGGAATCGACAGCGACTATAGACTTCCGCTCCTTGTTTCAACATGTGTTTAAAAACACGCGACTTTCCCCCCAACATTTCAGCGTTCGCTCGAGGTTGTCGATTCAAGAGGGATCGGTTTCGGGGCTTTTGAAAGAGTTGAGAAACGGGCTTGGAATGATTCTTCTTCTAAATGCCTTTCATTTACCATCGGGTATGGGTTTATTGGAACTGGGTTTCAGTACTTTTCTTTCCTTCGATGAATCGATCTCCAACGATCTGTGGCTTCTCATCCTCAGAGGCTCACAAGAATGCTCATTCATGATTTGTTTCATCTGCTAGCAATTCCACAGATATTATACAGAGTGCTTATTACTTTATTCACGATGAAGTAGAGTTATTAGTCACGGTTAGTCAAGAAGGAAATGAAGTCTTACAAAAGGGAACGAGAGAGATCACAGCTGTGGTTGTGGGTGAAGCTTTTTGTTTCGACAACAGCCCCGTGCGGACGTTTAGTTCTTTGGGGGAATATGGCCTAGGAAGACATGAGTATTGCATCGTTACCGTACTTAGAACTACAAGTGAAGAGAGAAGGAGAAGAAATCAGACAGGAGACTGTCGATTGAAGGCGGTGGAAGGTGGCGAATCTGTAGGGGAAGTGACAGCACTGGAACGTCGAGAGTCCTCAAGAGACTCCCTGAGGGAGGACATGTCGAAGGACCCGCTGCAAGTCGGTTTCAGAATGGGGAAAGAGGAAGGAGAACCTCTGACGAAGCTCGGCAATCATATCATCGTAGAGCTCGTTCCAGACGACGTCCGCCACGAAGACGTTCTCGATGGGCTCGATGATGCGGACGGTCGTCTTCCCGTAGAACTGAAAGGGTTCTTGGTTTCGGAGCACGAAGAAGGCATTCATTCTCAAGAGCTTTTGATTCGTTTGTAGTATGCCGGCTCAAAAAAACTTCTAGGTTTCGAAGGAATACGAAAGTTGTCTTTATATCGAGAAGTGTGCTCACATGTCGCGCCTTTGTCCAACACAAAAGTCGACTAAGTTTCAGAGCAAGATCAAAGCTGATACTCTCATTTTTTTGTTCATTTAGTAATAGGGAGAGTCTCTTTCTTGCGGTCTCTTGAGCTTTAGAATTCGGCCTGACATACCAAAATCTCTAGTCTTCCAGGTTTCAAAGAAATGTGAAAAGAGTCTTTCTTTCAAGAGCTCTCGCTGAGGAACGCTGACGAAAATGGCAATCCCGTTGATAGAGACTGAAAATTATCCAGGTTTCAGAGCAAGATATGTAATGGCTGACACATCAGATGCTGTAATTGATGAGGTTCTTCTTGTTGTTAGAAGTTTCAAACCAAACCAACCTTCTCCTCCAGTTCGATGAGTTGTCTGAAGAAGCCGACATTCGGACATACGATGTTCCGGCAGTGTTGAACGTGCTTGTAGGCGTCGTGGAGGGTCATTCTGGAAGTTGCATTGCTAGGGCTGTTCCATGGGGATGAAGTAAATATTTGTGAGAGAGCCTCTCTTTTCTTCACGCTTGAAAATTGTTGAAGAGAAGCGGAAAATTGGGGGTTTCCTTTCGGCTCCAAGGAGCTCGGAGATGGAGGAGGAGGGAGAGGGGCCAGGGGGCAGCACGGGGAATCGAGAGCGACTCCAGACTTCCGCTCCACTTGGCCCCCTCTCCTCGGCGAGCACACGGCTCTCCTCTCAACATCAGAACGCTTGCTCGAAGATGCAGAGTCCAGGTGAGTTTCGGGCCTTACGAAATTGTTTTGGAGACGGGCTTTGAATGATCCTGCCATGCTTGGTATCCTCCTTGTTAGTGTTTTGGAGTGATTTTTGGGGCTCCGATTCACGAACTTTCACTTATTCCTTAGAAAGCTGCCCTTAGCGATATGAGCCTTGACAGAGCTCGTTTGAACATGCTCAAAACGTATCTTTCCTCATTCGTTTCATCTCTTGATTATTGCACAAACACGAACTTTTGCTCAGTCCTCTCGCTCTTTGGAGTTCACACCATCATTGTTGTCCCTTCCACCCTCCTCCCTTCCCTCACTCTCTCTTCCTCGAGAAATGTTCTCACCTTTCGACGCACATGAGATATCCGACGGCGAAACTCGCGCTCCTCGAGATGCCCATCGCGCATAGGAGAAGAAGTCTGAAGAAAGTTTTCCTCCCAAACGTGACCGACTCAAATCGAACCTTCCCCCCTTCCTCTTCTCCTCATCAATAGCTCGAAACACAGGCGTCCACAAGGGAGACAAGTCCACGCAGTCCTCGTCTTCTATTGGAATCTGTTCAAATACCGTAATCTCCTTGAGTCTTCCCTTACATGGATGACTTTGACGTGCCGCGGAGTCTCCACTCGAAGACCTGGCACGAGATTGACCAAGGTGCCGAGTCGTTGAATCCTCCTTGGCGAGAGGGAGCCCATTCCGCCGACATAGAGAAAGGGTCGGATCTGAAGTTTCGCATGAGTTTCAGGAGGTACAGTACTTGTGAAGCCATTCGAGCCTCGCGATCAATCACTTCGGGTTCGGTCATCGTGTGAGGACCTCGAAGAGGGGGAGGAGGAGGCGGAGGGAATGGAGAAGTGGCTGGTCTTCCTCGGAGTCGTCGTCCTCACTCGAGTCGTCGACGGCCTTCGATGCTACTCCTGCACCTTCAGTTTCAACGAACATTATGATCTCGATCGTCTGTGAGTTTTCTCGTTTGAACAGCTCGCAAAGAAGTGAAGAGGAAAAACAAGGAGGACTCAAATTTCAGAGACGGCTGGTGTGCGAACGAGAGCCTGATCCTCTTCGACTCAGCGGAAACCTCTAAGATCTGCGCGTCGTGGGAGACCTTTTGTGTGGTAAGCGAGAGGGGAGGAGGCGAGAGACAGCTCGGAGATCAAATTTGGTCACCCGATAAACGCGCGCGCGTACCAAGCACGAGGGGCGAAGACGTGGACAAAAAGAGATTCGAGGAAGACGTCGGCGGCGGAAGAGAAAGTCGTTGATTTTCACACGACGCGCCTCAAAAGCAGCTTTTCCTCTTCGAGGGCGTCAGAGTGGGAGGGGGCTAAATTTGATTGTAGCCCCCTCTCTCTAAACCTCTTTTCTCACCTCTTCAGACAACTTTGTCGTATGGACTTTTGAGCAGCTGTTCTTCAAAGAGCAAACTGCTCTTTCATAAGAGAAGCTTGCAGACAGCCGTCACCACCATTCTCAAAGCCTTCACCTCAGTCTCGAGAGGTTGTGGAGAGCGATGCTCTGAGCTCTGCGAGTCAGTGGGATATGGACAAGACCAGGTGGGTTACGGTAACTGTCAGAAAGCGACTCAATGTCTAGGTGAACTGTGATGATTGTTGTGAGGATGACCTCTGCAACAGCAACTTCTCCGTCCAATACTACATGGACATGATGAGCCGGCAGTACACGTCGTGGGTCGACCCGTTGCCCGGAGAGATCGAGTTCAATCGAAAGAACAACATAAGGTTTCCTTATTGAGAAGTGCGTTTCAAGAGGAATTGTGAATAAAGCATACGATTTGCGGGATCATTGAGACTTCGAAAAAGAGAAGCGAATAGAAAGTCATTTGAAACCTGGCTAGATTTGAGCTTGTGGTCCAGGACTGCATAGCGACTACAAGAAAGACAGAGAGAGAGAGAGAAGGAGAAGACTGGCCCATTCACAACGCTGAGGCCAGAGGAAAACAAAAGAGGTGCGTTTCAGCTGACAATGAGTTGTGAGTTGTAAATAAAACAGCCGATAAAGTCCGAGAATGCCTAGCAAGAATCGAGAGAGAATAGAAAGTCATTTGAAACTTAACTTTCTTCCAATTGAGCTTTGGATGCAAAGCTTTAGTGCAGGAGTTCATTCAGAAAAGGGAAAACTAGAAACGAATGGCGTGTTTCAAAGAGAGTTGTAAATAAAGCATGCTGTCGACGATTGCTAGTAGCTCCTCCATTGATCGGCAGAGAATAAAAAGTCGCTTGAAACTTAGTTAGAATTGAACCTTTCCTGCAGGGCCGCGTGGCGGCTGCAAGGAAGAGAGAGAGAAGACGAGGGAGGAGACTAGCCCATTCAGAACGGGGGAGGCAAAACAAAGCAGGCAATGACGAAGCAATAAAGCAGTCGTGTTCACGGTCTATAAATTCGGAAGCAGTCGACGACGTTGACGACGTTGTGCTGTGGTGGGTCTTGGCTTTTGAAGGACATGAACGACCTGGTAATGAGAGACAGAGGGTGGTCGACTAGGCAAAAAGAGAGCTGCTCATTCTTTTCTCTTCTTTACGATGAGTTTCAAAGCACAAAAGAGTAGCGACAAACTAGCAAGTTCAATTCCTGATCTTTCTCGGAACATTCAAGCAGAGCTATGGCCTACAAGAAAAATCTACGAAGAACGAGGTAGAGAAGAAGTCAAGTCGAGGACTAAACGGCCTTCAGCCTTGAAGCCTTTCCACCCACTTTCGAGTAATTACCCGCTCTCCCCCTCCTGCCCACGAAGCCCCGAAGTCCTGACTCGTCGCGAACTCGTGCGCCACGCACAAACGACGCCACCTCTCAGCGGGTGGACTCGAAACAATTCTCTTCTCTGAAGAAAAAGTCGCCTCGACTCCGCCCTCGCTCTACTTTGCAGACCATTGTGAAGAGTTTGCCCTTTGTTTTCTTTCAAAGAGACTTCACCAGTTGCCCACTTCCGACCGGAAGCAAGTAGTTCCTTAGACCTTCTGCAGCCTGACCATGAGTACGACTTGAGGAGATGTGACGGAAGTGCAAGAGGAAAGACAAGTGACAGCTTTTGCAAAGCAAAGAGGCAGAGCGAGACCATGGAGGATGAAGACGAGCAAAGGCTTCAAATCCGCCCTCCTCCTCGACAGCCAAGGGCAAGGGCCAAGCATGACACATAGATGCCCTTGTGGCGTGTCCATGACTACACAGACCAGGCAGTGATGACTACAAGGATTATTCTGCTTTCCTCCCCGCTCTTTTAGTTCAAGACCGACACCAGAAAACAAAGTAAAGAGAAGCAAAGAAAGCAAACGGAGTTTCCTCCTCGAAGCAGCAGACTTCTCTTGCTCGGCTGCAGCTGCTTTGATGGGAAAAACTTGGAGCAAAAAGTCTTGTGAACGGGCTGGGAGATGAGGTGTAAGGCGGCAGGTGACTGGCTTCTAAGTGAAAGAGAAGATAGAGAGAGAGGGAGACCCTCCTGAGTGGCATGGCCGAGGAGAACAGCAAGAACTCGAAGGAGAGAGAGGACCTCAGACAGGGGAGAAGAGGAGGAGGAGCTGGAAACGAGGAGAGGAAGAGGTATTGGCTTTGAGCTCTTTCCCTCTCCACCCTTGGCCTAGCTAGACCATTGACCTTTTTTGTTCATAAGATTCGAAAGGGAAAAGTACTCACTTCCTCATGAGACTCATTTGTCAGATAGATTCGGGTAAGTGTTCTTCAACCCTCAAGCTCGAACGAAGATTAAGAAAGACAAAGGAAGGTTGAACTCCAACCTCAGAGGCTCAACTGCCCCACTTGACTGATGGCCTAGTGGAGGGCCAACAAATGCCCCTCGTCGACCACAGCTGATGGGGTGTCTACTAACTCTCCCCTTCCCCCCTCTCAAGCCAACGAGGTGGAAGATTATGTTTTCAAGTGACTCGCGTGAAGAAGAGGAACATGATTGATGAGGCGTGTCTCGAGCAATAGAAGACAGAAGAACGCGGCTAAGGTTACATGCCGAAGGCGCGAAGAACCGAAATGTTCCCAGGGAGTCCTTGAAGGAATTGCGGAAACGGAAGAAGGGAAAGGGGAGAGGGGAAGGAGAGTCTTTTTCTGCCGCGAGCCTCGCGCTCCATAGAGGCATGACGACAACCGACACGGGGCGCATTCTTCAAGAGGCCGCCGCTCCGTTGGGCCCCCGCGCAGCCGAGCGAACCAAGGAGAATGAGGCGAGTGTTCCCTCCTTCTCCTTCTTCAAAGTGAACTCATAAGTTCCCAGACCTCGTCTTCCTCTTCATTTCTTCAAGTGGCTCACGTGGAAGAAGTCTACCGCGACCAAAACACCCCTAATAAATTCTTCACTTGAAAGAGCGAAACTCTAAAGAACATCTCCAAATCAATGAAAAGAGAACGCCGAAACAACCCTGAAGGCGTTCTCCAAAACCACGACGTGACATAAGAAAGAAGAAAAAACATCTTCTCCAGCTGGAGCGCATCTCGT
>JAQIXL010002209.1:0-13907 GCA_034700245.1 Poikilolaimus oxycercus | reverse complement strand
AACTCGCGCGCGTGACGCAGTTGATCGACGAGTTGAAAAATTCGTCAACTTTCCTTACAAATTTCCCGCCGGTACTGTAGGTGAAATTAGATTTGATTTGCTCTCAACTTAAAAGTCTCGAGGCACAAAGTGCTCCCAGTTTCGAAAATTTGTGATGAGTCTCGGGCATGACGGATATCGTTCCCAGTGTTCCATTCATCAATTTGTTGACGGCCCGACTCTTTCCAGATTCAACGAATCCTCTCTCGACTCTGTTTCAACTGCTCCCTGCACTCATTTCATCGCCATCGGCGCCACTTCCGTGGCGAATTTGAGTGTGAATATCGGGGGAGACCTCAAACCTTTCCTCGCTATCAAGGTTTTCTTCTCTCACTTCTTCCAACACCTCCCCTCTCATTGTCAGGACTCTCGACCCGATGCGAAGCTCCTCATCTGTCTCACAGGCAGCAACGCCGAGTTCCAGGCGATCGTATGTTTCAAGACTTCAAAAGACAACGAAACATTTTAGTCAAAGAACCACGCTTCTCGTCAACACTTCGTGGATTCTCTTGAAGGTGTCTACAGTAACCACGCAGCCTTGGACGGAGTGGACATCGACTGGGAGTTTCCGGTTTGGGGAAAGGGGGCGAAGGCCCCGGATTGGTGGGAGTTGGGAGACCTTCTCAAGGTGAGAGGAGTTCTTGGAGAAAAGCTTTGAAGGACATCCGAAGACGCTTCAACACGACGAAGCTGTTGACGGTGGCTGTCGCTGGACCTCCCGTCATCTCCAAGGTCGCCTACGACATCGATGCTCTAAACAAGTGAGACTTGAGTTCATTTCCTATAGGTTGCAAATGAGAAGTGAATCTTCTTTGGAAAGTAGTAGACGATCTACGAGCTGATCCTCACAATCAGTTAGCATTTTCGAGCACATCTTGTATACTAGCAATAAGTTTCGGTACTTCTGCATTATACTGACAGATGTTGGCTGCTGATTTTATTTCTGAGGTGGTTGGTGTTCATTAATGAAGCAATTATAGGCAAGCCTACCTGTTTGTTTGGTTGTTGCAGCGAGATACGTTTTAGACGCGAAGCTTTTGGCAGTACAAGATGTGCCAAATGATTTTATTCGTTGTCTGACGGGGGTGAAAATGATCGAAATGTTTTACAGATACGTAGACCTGGTTCACATCATGATCTACGACTTTCACGTCTGGACCCAGCTCCTTCCTATGACGGGCTTGAATGCGCCTCTCCACGCCTCGACCTACGAACTCGCTCAGCTTCGAACTCTCAACGGGGTACTGTAGTTCTTCTCTCTTTGATTTCGCTCTAGGAACATGCTCTGAAGACCTACCTCGATGCGGGCCTTCTTCCGAACAAGACCATCTTCGGCATTCCTACCTACACTTATGGTTCGTTTACGCCCTTTAAAGGGGGGAAGAAGTTTCAGCCTTCGAGCTCTTCTCTCACATCTTCCACACTCCATATTCCCCAGCAGTCGGGATCAACAAGAAGTATCAAAGCTTCCAATCGGTTCGAATTGAAACTTATCTTGAACGAGTTTCTAGGTTTGCAACGAGATCGGCAACGGCTTCACGTATTATTGGGCTGACGAGGCAAAGGTGCCTTACATCTACGGGAAGGGCGTCAACGACGCCAAGATGCTCTGGGTGACTTTTGAAGATGAGAGGAGCGTCATTGAGAAGGTGGGAAGAGGAGAAGAGGAGAAGAATGTTCAGGCTCTGCTCGCCAAAGACAATCGCGTGAGGGGGTTGATGATTTTCGAATTGGGCAGCGATGACCCCGAAGATGTTTGCGGTCAGGGAAAGTGAGTTTACCTTTCTCGTTTGGCTGATTGTTTTGAGAAATTTGTTTCATTGTGTGGCCTTAGTGATAAGCTAACAAGTTGGTCACTCGGCAACTCGATGGGAGCTTTAGAATTATGTCAAAGTGGAATGAAAGAGCGACTTGTTCCAGATTCCCTCTGACGAACCACGCTCGAGACGCTTTTGAAGGTCGAAGGGGACGAGAAGATTACAAGAGGAGGGGAGAGAGGAGAAGTCGACGAGAACACGAACAACAGCATCAACACAAGCACCAGCGGGATGTCGTGCGGGCGCATCCACATGCATAATCAATTCGTTCTTCAAGGCTTTCATAAAATAAATATGAATTCCTACATTGTTTTGAGAGAAGACGGCGAAGAGGCTCTCATTTTAATGAGAGCATTTTAATGAGATTTTAATGAGCATTTTAATGAGAGTTTAAAAACTGCTCAAGGACTCTCGGTACAAATACAAGTTGAGATAGCTTACACTGCTCACGCTAATTTTAAACAACATATTATTGCTTCCGCTGCCGCGTTCAGAATCCGGAATGTCCCTTCCGAGAATAAAGTGCTGCTATAAAAGGATTTGACGTTATGAATGTGAGGGGCACTTTCTGTATGCCTTTAGCTCACTTCATGAAATGGGCCGTCAAGCAGAGGAGAGCCTTCACGTCTCTGATAAGCGTCTCTTCTTCATTGATTTCTTCGCTCTCCCGCAACACCGCCCTTCTTGTCTACCTTTTCGGTTTTGGCATTCAATGGCTGCCTCAGCAGGTTTGTTTTCTTCACTCAATTTTAAAATTTGCGTGCAGGCCATGTAGAGGAGCTGAGGCAGTTCGCACATTGCACTCATCTTCTTCATCTTTTTGAACTGGAGAGAATTCTAGGAAATGGAACCTTCGGCATTGTCCTTTCTGGAAGGTCGGTCGATTATTTCTTGCTTTTAATAAATGGCTTCAGGCATAAAGTTGACAGGCGGCTGTATGCTATCAAAATTGTCAAGATTGAAGACAAACAGAAATCGGAAGAGAAGGAAAAAATGCTGAGAGAAGTCGCCCACTGGCAAGATCTTCAGCATCCAAACGTTGTCAAGTATCACTTTTCATGGTTCGAAAAGGTGCCCAACTTCTTCTCTGAGACTTTTAGTCTAGAAAGGAGCGAAAGAGTATTTACTCATTCAAATGGAACAATGCAATCAAGGCTCATTGAAAGATTGGACATCGAGAAGCGCCTTCACTGAAGACGATATCGAGACCGTCTGGATGATATTTAGAAAAATCTTGGAGGGAATCGCATATATTCATGATCAAGGTCTCATTCATCGCGATATCAAACCGGTAGGGGAAAATTTCACGAATCAATGCAAAACAATAGGCAAACATTCTCATGTTTGATAAAAGTTATCCAAAAATTGCCGATTTCGGTTTGGCCACAGCTAATCTGGCTGCAAGTTTATCCGTCGTTGGTAGTGCTGTTTATATGGCTCCGGAAATGCTGAAACGGAAGTACACCAACAAAGTCGATATTTACAGGTATGAATTGCAGCTTTCAGACACGAATTTATCTATTTTAGCGTTGGTATAACCTTATTGGAGGTTTTTATTTCTTTTACGGAAAAGATTTCCGAAAACCAAATAGCCAGCACATACAGCGTGGCGATGGTCGAAGTTTTTGTTAACAGAAAATTTTCTTTATAGACACCCATCGAACTTTCGGCAACTTTAAGAACAACTGTATCCAATCAAACAGCGGCTACTGCAGAACGCGTTATTGCAAAAATGATAAATAGGAATGTCGATGAACGCCCAACAGCTGTGACTTTGTTAGAGGATAATTCGCTTCCTTTTCGCGGTGAGAATGTCTATGGGCCATTAAAGGACCCATCCGGGGAAAAATGCAACTTGTGCTTATTCGATAGAGCTCGTCGAGCTGAACAAAAACTCTTCTACACCCATGGTCGGAAACGATGGCGTGTCGGGGAATTTATTCTACGTCGATTGAGCCCACGAACACGCTGAAAACTGTAGAAAAAGTCAAAAATCGACGACAAAACAAGTTTCGCATGAGCTACAGTACTTTGGGTCCCTGGTATACAATCCCTGGCGCGAATTCAAATCTGTATGCCTATTTCGCGGTCGTTTTGGACCCTTTTTAGTCGTTTCCGACCATGGGTGTAGAAGAGTTCAGCTCGGCGAGCTCTATCGAATAGTGTGCAACTATGAAAAATGTAAGACTTAGAACCGGCCTCAAGGGTTCCTTACCATTTGGCCGACAATGACGTCATTTCCCCCTCTTTTGACAACGCAAAAAGTGCGAATCCTGGACAACGTCGCTCACAATCAGCCTCGGACTTGCTTTGTTAGCGACAAATCGCTCCCCTTCCACGGTTGAACGTCTTTAGTAGTGTTTTGATCATCTCACTCCACGCGTCCATTTCAGATGCGCAGTCTCTGTCACAATCAACACGGACAGTTGCACAAAACCTCACAACTGCTGTTTCATCACCGAAGAATCCTCTTATTTTCACATCAACATCTCACAATCAGCAGCAATTTGTAGATCATTTCAAGGTTCGTAATGCAGCAATTTTTAAAGCAATTTGAACTTATTTATCAAGAGCAGCGACTCAGGAGTATCCTCGTTGATTTCTTCATTTGAGTCCATTTCGGCCAGCGGCAATTCTCCTCAAACACGTTCCCTCTCTACATCAAAACCAAAAACTTCTCAACTAAAGAGTGACTTTGGTAAACCATCACCTTCTCCGGCAACGGCAATGCATCCAGCGGACAGCGAAAAAACGTCAAATCAAAATTCCAAGCAGGCAGTGGTCAGTCGGCGGTTAACAGTATTTGGTTTGGCATAGGGCAACGATTTTGGGACCATCGCTCCAGTCGCACAGAAAGTGGGAGACTCCAAAGAATCGATGCTAATAAGCGAGTGCCAATCGTTAGTGACATCGCTCCAAAAAAACATGGATAACGATGAGATCGTTGTCGGCGCATTCAAGAAATTAAGAAACATATTCTTTAATTCTTTGTCGAATCCAGAAGCTCTGGACTCTCTGGGCGCTTGTGACGTGATCGAGGTTGTGTCAAGATGGATCACACAATCTGAAATTTTAGCTAACAGTGGAGATTCTGAGAAGAAAACTTCAAAATGTTAGAAGCGATGAAGTTATGCGAGAAGGGTGGTCGTTGCTCCACAATGCAACAGGTAAGCATTTTGCGAGTCTTCATTCCAATTTTCACGCGTGAAACATTCAACATTTAGTCAGCCCAAAAAACTGCGAACGTCTCGCTAACGCCAGTGTAATGAAACTCTTTCTGGAATACTCGACGAAATTTTGTGAAGATGATAAGCTCATGGACAATGCATTGGGAGCAATTTCCAATTGCACGATTTATATGAAAATCGGGCGCCGCTTCTTGAGCGACGACTTCCTTCATACTTTGATGTTTGTCTCTTCTAACATTCATCGCAACATTTTGGTAAACTCGTCGTCAAGAAGCTTTGGGAGTCAGCCAGCTCCCACTCAAAAAAATTCTGTGCCTCGACTTTCACTGAATGTTTCTAGAGATCTCGCCGAGCGTAAGGACGTCTCGTTTAATGTGAGCAGTGGCGCAATACAGACGCTGGTCTGCTTAATTCGCTGCGATGAAGAATCATGGAGACCACGTCTGTTTGATCGCGTGACGGTGAGACGGCGAGTAATGGCGGTGAGAGTTTCTTTTGAGTAAGCGGAGTTCTTGTCTAACAGGTGATGGAGAAGTGGGATGTCAACGTGAAAACTTCTTACAACTATCCGTCCTTTGAAGTTCCCGTGGCGCACATTGTGATATGGGAGTGGCCGGAAAGCCAATTCTTCAATTTGTGGCTCCTCGCGAACAAGACGACAACCGAGAGCGCGAAATACTGTCCGAGGGTTGTGCGCGATGGGGGCGAGAAGCCTCTCAACGAGCTTCTCAACGATGCGCGATGCACTGGGAAATTGAGAGAAATGGCACAACTCATCCTTGACAATATCAACAAATGGTTTTCGTTTAAAACTGTGATGAGACTTTATTTCTTTAGGAAAGCCAACAAGGTCTAAACAAGCTCCTTTCAATTCAACCGCAAACGTTGCCTTGATTCGATTTGCGGCTCTGCGCCAATCATGCAATTAATATTGTGAATAAACGGCCCTTTTCTAGACGTCGAAGATTTCGATTTGTTTGATTTGCCGTGAAGGTTTAGGAACGAGTCTCTCTTGGAGCATCATTTATCATCGTTTACCGTTCCTTAAACAGGCGCTGACGGGCCGGCCACCACGTGAAAGCGACGCTGCGCTCACCGGAAACCCCGATGAGCGCTGCTTCTTGAATCGCCGTTGCCCGCTTGTTGACGTTTCTCGTTTCTCTGCCTCCTCTCTCAACAAGGCGCCGACTCTCACACGGACGGGCTTATCACTAAAGCATCCCCGCCTGTGGTTTCGATTGATTCACCTGGCCTGCGTTTCGCGACGACCACAACTATGTGGGGTACGCCGTTGCTTTATTGGCTGAAGACCGTTTGTTATAGAAACCATTTTCAAGCGTGATTTTGCTGTTTTGCAAACTCTTGGTCGTGGCTCGTCTGGAGTAGTGAAACTATGCAGTTTTGAGTTTTAAAGATAAAAACCTGTCAGGTCGAATCACGACGGAAACTTATACGCCGTCAAACGAGTGGATGTGGACGAAAATAGTGCTCAAGAGGTGCAAAAGGAGGTGGAATTTACTAAAGTTCTCTTGCACGAAAATCTCGTGCAAATTCATAATCATTGGATTGAAAAGGTGCACTAACCGAAAAGAGCCGTTAGCAAATGCTATAGCAGCCCAAATGGGCACTCCATTTTTTCATTCAAATGGAATACTGCGATGGCGGGTCTCTGCAGTCGCTTCTAGGAGGCGGTTCTTTGAAATTTCTTCCACTCCTAACAATCGACAAAATCATTCGGGGAACCTTGAAGGGCCTGGAATTTCCACATGAAAAAGGCCTTATTCATCGCGATATCAAAGCTGTGAGTTCCTGTCCTTTTTTTAATCACGCGAGCCTAGGACAACATTCTGCTGACTCAAGGATTAATTCCGAAAATCGGCGATTACGGCACTGTTAGAGAGTCGACTTTCCGAACATTGACAAATGGTGTCGGGACAAAGCTTTACATGGCACCCGACGTTATCACGATCATTACGATTCAAAAATTGACATCTACAGGTTAGTCAAGTTTACACATTTAATTTTGACTGTCACACAAGAAAAATTGGCCCTATTCAGCGTGGGAATTATGTGCGTCGTCGCAATACTCTCTTATGGCGTGCATCAAGACAAGGAGCAAGAAAGAATAGCCACCGAATTTATAACGGTACTGATCGTTTTCCCACGCTTCATACTCATGTTGTTCAGAAGGACGAAGACATTCAATGGAACATTATTTACATGCATCTAGAGAAGTCGGTAATTTTCGAGGTTCTACCGGAGCTCCGTCTCCTTGTCAATCCAATGATCGCCCCTGACTCCGAGAATCGACCAACAGCTAGCGAGTTGCTCGAAGGCCCTGTCTTGGAAGCTCTAGGATCGAAATTGGGGAAAATTGACAACACAAGACTAGCGAGGCAAAGAACTTCTGCCGTTTCTTGTGATAATGCTGACGCAACGGTTTGACGGAAACTTTTTATTCGGACTGTTTTCTTAGACTGGGAGCGACTTTGATGGTCAGAGAGCTTCGACTTCTAAAAATCTTGAGAGTCCCAAACCCGCCGAATTCAATCTGACTTACTGCGTATCGCTGACAAAATCGTTTCAACAAAACGTCGATGAAGATCCGATTCTAGTCGACGTTCTCGAGAAATTTGTCAATATTTTCTTTTTCACTAGAGGAAAACGTCGAGACGATCTTGGTGCTTGCGATATTATAGCGGTTTGTGAAGATGTTTTTTGAAGCCAATCGATTCAGCACATCACTAACTTATTGAGACGAAAAATCCAGAATTCTACGACTAGCGACGAAGTGATGCGCTTAGGCTGGAAGGTGCTCTTCAACGCCACAAGTAAACCATGAGTAACCGAAAATGTTTGCGCAACCTAGATGGACCGAAGAACTGTCAACGTTTCACAAATTCTGACGGCCTGCAATTGTTTCTGGAGTTCTCAAAGATTGAAGACAATGAACTCTTCTATCACGCGCTTGGAACATTAGGCAATTGTGCACGCGATGCCGGCATTGCGAAGCAGATCTTGAATAACGAATTCGTCGGCGTTCTTCTGTTAGTTCTCACTTATAACTGAAAGTTGTAGAGAAGCGTCGGAGCGAGAAAATGCCACACTGGAGGTAAAAATCGAAGCAATTCGGACATTGTTGAACTTGCTGGACTGTGGAGATGATGCTTGGAAGTTCATTCGCTTGAAAGACTTCAACAACTTTGGAAAAATCAACCAAAATCGAACTATTGCTCGACGGCGAATGATGGCAGTAAGTCTTGCTTTGTTGATTGAAACATCGGACCTGCAGGTAATGGAAAAATGGGATGTCAATGTTCCAACATCCATTCACTACATGTCATTCAAATCTCTTACAGCCAATCTACTGCAAGTCCGCGCTGAACTACAGTATTTTGCCTTGTGGATGATAGCCAACAAAACGACGACAGAGAGCAAGAAATATTGCTTGATCGTTATGGAAGAAGACATCGAGGATACTCTCAACGAGCTTCAAGAGATAAGCACGCCTCAAATGAAGGAATTTCTGCGAATCATCTTTGACAACATTGCCCAGTTTCTAGCAGCATTAGATTGACATTGGACTCAAAGAACTTATTACCTACTTGTTGTTGCTAAAAAGACCATTTATTAAACGAGCTTACATTACTTTGCAATCTTTCTGAGTGGCCGAGATAAACGTCTACACTCCATTTATTCAACAAAGGCCTCTCTTAGTGCGGAATGCGAGCAAATCTCGTTCCGGGCACTCGAAGCTGCAGTGTTCTTCTGGCGAGATTGTTTTCTGATCGTCGGAGGGCGTGCTCGTACTATCCGAGTTCTCGCATCTTGTCGTCTATCGGATTGCGTAGAAAGTTGCCACGACGGGTCTCTTCGGTACACGATGACCTTCGAGAGGGGGAAGAGCCAGGTCAACGGAGATGGCGAGATATCTCATGCGCCCACATGACGTCCCAGGCCTTGCCCCCTAAACCACCAAGTCCCGATGATTTGTCGTGCCGAGTTGTTTTGAATGTTGTTGTAAAGGGAAAGAGGTTTCCACGATATCAATTGTTGAAGCCCCTGCATTGAAGCCACACATCCAGGGCAACATGAAACGTGCACTTCTTGCATGTTTCATATTGGCGATCACAATGGCCGCCAACGATCGTCCATGTGCTTTTTTCTGCTTTACCGAATCAAAAAATGTATGTTCATAGAGAGTTTTTTTTCTCTCAAATGCATTTAAGGAAGAAGCGCGCAACACCAAAACAATAAACGAAGAACCTCCATGCAGCCATTTGGTGTTTACCAATGGCCGTCTCTCAGCCAGCTACCCATATTCGGTAAGCAAACAACGCAAAATAAAACAATTTGATGTCCAGTATACACGTGCGCCAGCCTGCCCGGACGAAGTAGGGGACGATCGGTCTTCCAATTTTGAGTTTGAGCACGTTTTTCTTCTTTTTCTTCACATAGTTTTCAGGATACTTCCCAATAAAACGTTCACCCGTCTGCTCGGGCTCACACAACGAGACTATTTCTTCCTTGTCAATGAAAGACAGTCTCAACGAGCCGCAGCGTCTTTGGTCAAAGCTCTTGCCATTTTTCAAGGCGTCTTCTTCGACTTCGACTCGACCGCCTACGAAAACCCCAACTTTGTATCATTCATCAAGGTTCTTTTACGTGAAAGCAATTGAATTTGTTTACAGAATCTGAAAAACATTTCGAAAAGGCCAGTTACTATCGTGGCTGTCATTTCACCACGAATGCTGGAAAGCCAGCTCGTTCTCGACAACTTAGCCCAGGTTGTCGACTTCGTCTATCTACGATCCGACGACGTCACTTCTGAAAACGATTGGCCAACAGTCTCTCATCTAGTTCTGCCGAGCTACGGATCAGCCGTAAGTGGCCTAATAAATGTGCTGTAACATCAATTATTGTAATGAGCACGTGAAAGGAGCAAGCCGGTTTATTTTCCCAACAAAAAAGCTTTCAGCAGCGTAGTCTTCGGAGTCCGACTTACTCGATAGAACTTGCGTCACAGAAGCTGAGCCACTCCTTCCGAAAGGAACGCATCATCATAGGATTGTCGGCCAACGCTGGGTTCGTTTCCTTTTCTTCATATTCTCCGCACAAGCCAAAGGCTTCAAGGCAAAAGATGTCAGTTTAGAAGCTACTCCCTTCGAAATGAAGAAGGAAAGTCAGTCATCAAAGCGACGAGTTTCGGAAAAATCGCTTACGAACGAGCTTGTGTGGGATCGGATCCCAATTTGGGCAAGTATCGACGGGACGAGTGGGTCGAACGATGGAACGAATTCATGTCCATGGAGCAACGGGAAGCTAACGGACTCGGCAGGAAGCTAGACTTTGTCTTCGAAAAAGGCTATGGCGTTGGCTTGGAGACTCTCCGCTTGGATGCTCGCAAGTGCGCAAAACACGAGTCGATCCCTCTGCATCAACATATCTCAAAGGTTTCCGGGATGCAGTTTTGTTGTTTATTGCATGGACAGAATCTCAAAGGCATCCGACGCTTAGAGGAACCACCGAGAATCTGCTTCATCAGTGACAACTGGCTCGACACGAATCAACCCGAAGCCGGTTTATGCTCGCACCTAGTTGTTCAGTCGATTGAGCTGCCTGAAGGAAGAATGGTAAAGTTTTTAAAATTAAATATCCAAACTCGCAATCAATGAGAAAATTCCAGATCGTGAACCGGTTGGATGTGCCGAACGTGACGCGTGAACTGCTTCTTGCCCACAGCAAGTTGAAGGAAACAAAAAAGCCTGCTTTGATGCTGCGATTTGGAGCAGCTACGAAGAGCGACGATTGGCGTCAAAATCTCCATTCAGAAATGTCACGGGGTTTCGCGCGAGCGGTTCAGATCGCGCCTTCGAATTCATCTCATCAAATTGCAGATCAATGTCGTCTTTGATCAATATCACCTTGACGGGATCGTCCTCGCGTGGACACAGCCGGATATGACTGAGGATGACGTGAAAATGATGGTGGACTTCGTTATTGAAGCGAGAACCATATTGCCCACATCCGTCATCCTCTTCATCGAGGTGGATGCAGCTTCTTCGTACACCTCGACCTTCAACTCGGTCAACATTCAACGGCTAAAAGCAGTCACAAGGTATGGAAACGTTTCGGAACCATAATTTTATTGTTAGGGAAGGAGACTATCTCATTCTGAGGACCGATTTCATGCTCGCGAATGGACAAGGAGAGCACCACTCAGTTATGTGGAATGCAAAAACTTTCAATAAGCAATTAACAGTCGAAAGCGTGATAGACCACTGGCTGTCTTCCGGTTTTCCACCAGAACGTCTAGCTTTTGCTATTCGTGCACGACCCGTGTTCTGGCATCAATTATCAAAAGAGTTTGTGAAAAAAGGAACATCTTTTTATAAGATTTAGAGCTCCAAGCCGTCGTGGGTTCATTTATGAACCCACCCCAATTATAATTGGTTCGGTGATAAAGGAACAGAACAAAACGGAGATCCTGAATGAGGTAAGGAGCTCTTCTTCTGTGATAAAGAGTATAACTCTTCACACAGCTTTGCGGGCAGACTGATCCTTATTCCACGACAATTGGAGTACCTCGCCGAATTTCGGAAACTCAAAATCATATGATGACATTTGAAAATCGGCGATCAGTTGCAATTAAGGTTGGTTGTACTGGTTATTTGCAAGAAGTGCTTTAGACCGCCTGGGCAGCGATTCGTGGTGTGACGGCTGTGGCACTCTTTGACATCGCTGTTGATGACATTGCGGCTGTCTGTCCCGATCTGGTTTCCTATCCACTTCTTCGCGCTATCAAGGAAGCTCAGGTTTTTTTCTTCGTTGGCAAAATTCATTTTTTCAAATGCACTTCTTTCAAACACGTGGGCAATGTTTGAAATGCGCTAAATATTACACCCCATTTATTTTTCAGGTGAACCCGTATACGAAGTTTCCGACACAACAAAGCTGTCGACCCTCGTTCACAGTTCGTTCATCAAAAGATTTCGTCTAAAAATATTCTTTTTAGCTCGCGTGCTGGCATGAATTGCCCACCGAAGCGACTGTCTTCGGCACACCGAGGCCCCTGCCACCGGTCACAATTCCGAGAAGAGGATGCGACGAGCTGATCATTGAAGGGATTCTCTTGAAAAAGAACAGCATCGAGTTTGTCGACAGCGTTGCTGAGTATATGATGGAGGACATGTTGAAAGCAGACCGAGAGGACAAATTCAAGCGCATAAAGCTAGCCGCTTTAAAGTGCGAGCTCTCGGCGAACGAGTTTTATCGCCTCATTAAAGGTAAATACCCTTTTTGTGGTGCTCCAACCATGCACAAAACGTCAAATGTTTTTAAAGAAGATTCCTTTTTCAGAGAATCGCAAACGCGTTGTAAAGAGAGTGCTGGACTTCGTCAAGCTGCATGAATTTGATGGGGTTGTTATCGACTGCGATGAACTTCACAACGTCGAAATGCGAGCCGAATTTTCTACATTTCTTGATGAGCTCAACAAAGCGCTAATGGACAAAAACAACTGCTCTCGTCTCGACATTCGGTTGGCTTTATTTTACTTTGTATGCACAATTCCAAAATTTTCCTTGTTGCACGAAAAGAGCAAACAACTTAAACCTCTTGAAAACGGAGACGATTTTGATCAAGAGTTCCCGTACCAAAGCGATCGTTTTAGAATTTCGACGACCCGACGCGATCTTAGCTCGTTCTTCGAAATCTATATATTGAACCGTTTGCGTTTTGTCTACATGAAGCCGCCGCCTCCATCATCGATCAATGACACTACGTCCATGATGCAATTGTATAACTTTGGAGTTGCTTCACAGTTCAGCGTCGTAAGTCATCCGTTGTTCTTGCTGCAACAATTACGATTTATTTCTGCCGCTTTTTGCCTTAAAGGAAATTCATTACGACAGCTGTTAGAAATAAGCTCCAGATTTGTGTAAATGAAAACGTTGTATTTTTAGAATGAAACACTGGCAACGTGGAGAGATGAAGGACTAGATGTCGGGCGAGTAATTCTAGCGTTGAAAACACAAATTGTTAATCTCTACAATGGAAATACGAGCTCCCGAGTTGAGGTCTGTACGGGCTTATGCTCATTTGGTAATGTAATAGTTTTGCCACGACGGCGTTGTGAAGGAGCCTCGAACCGAAACAGATTATGACGTCATTTCGGCCACAGCTATTACCGACGACAAATGGGTTTTGCTCGAAACCAATGAGACCATTACTTATAAGGCAACGGAGACGGAATTCTTCACGAAACAAATTAATTTAGCTTTTCTATGCACTGAGAGAGGGTCTTAGTGGTGTCGCGCTTGACAGCCTCAACGGTGAAATGTACGAGACGTTCTGCGTGAAGCAACGATTCCCATTCATGAAGTTTCTCCGTTCTTACATTGATGCCGCATGAAATAAATTTGTGCTTCACTCGAATAATGCCTCTCGCGCTGTTATACTTTAGCGCATAGTGTGAGGGATGCTGAGGAGCAGGGCTGAAAGTTGCTTCGAGGTGTTCAAGGAAGCTTCACAATCCACATTTGGAAGGCCGACGATGGTCCGGAAGAGGTTCGATCTTTAGTTCTACAATTGAATATGTTTCAGCTTCGAGAGGAGTTGGAAGCGGAGCTTCGTCGTCTGGAAGAGAAACAGAAGAGTGAACTCGAAAATGAAGTAGACGACGAGTCTGAGAAGGAGAAGGAGAACGAAGAAGAGAAGACGCAGGAAGATGAGTCGACCGAGGACAAGAGTTTCGAGAAGATTAAGAAAGAAGTCGACGAAGACCAGGAAGTCGATGAGAAGGCTGACATCAAGGAAGAAGTCAAAGAAGAGATGGAGGAAGATGTGACGCCCTCGGACAACT
>JAQIXL010002208.1:0-13912 GCA_034700245.1 Poikilolaimus oxycercus | reverse complement strand
TCTGCTTCATGCATTTTCATTTCTTAACTATGGCCCCAAGAGTGCTCCAAAAGCCTGGCCGAATAAATACTTATATAGTCTTTAGGCTGATGTGTCTATCAAGTTCAACGTGGGCAAGACAGTGAAAAGCAGGCGTTCAATATAAAATCCAAACCTTGGACTCCAGAGGCACAATGTAGTGAGCATGTGTAAGCTCTGGCGAATTTTCAGAGCAAGTGAAACCGCTTATTGCATTTCAGTTAATTTATCGCACGACCAGCCCTTTCCAACGTGCAAAAAGAACCGACAAGCCAACGCACCGTAAGTTTGAGCAGATCGCATTTTGTAGGCGACCTGATGTCTTCGACAGACGGTTTGGATTCGAGACATTTGTTGGATTCGCTTTCCAAAAGTACACGTTGACCTCAGCAGGCAAAGTGTTTCTCGGTAGCGGTGGAAAATGTGACAATGGGAAGTCACAAGGTGAAGTCGTAGACTGTGAAGCAAAAAATCAAATGCCGCAGACTCAATGAGGGGTAACGCACATCTCGAAATTTATGCAACGTTTGAAATTTACGAGTGACTGCGTAGTTGAGAAGAAAAAGCAGACATTATATGAGTGCCCAATCTTCGAAGGAAATGAGCACGGAAGAACAGAAAGAGCACGAAACATGCAGTTCCCGCGCGCACCACATGAGCGGTGAAAGGCAAAACATGCGAAGCTCCGCCTTCCTTCGCTTTGAAGATCTCCTCCAGCCCTTTCCTCTCCCTGTGAAAGCTTCCAAGAACGACTACGAATGTCAAAAATAAACATGCTCACGCCCTTGCGAACGCGTGCAGTCAGACACTAGTGAGCCCAGAGGAAGGTGCTGGCGACTAGAGAAGCCATAAATGCGCCAGGTTGGGGACGAAGCGAACGAAAGTGTGATGCACAGCAAAAAGTTATAACAGCGGCGCAGTCACGCAGCTTCGAAACATTGCGAACTTGGATCCTTTCGCGCAACTGCAATGGAAACGTTTTTGTAGTGGTCAGTTGAATGGATAGTGAAACGGAGAATCGCGTGTTACGCGATAAATTGCGAAAACATATTGTGCAACGTTTCATCTTATTTCCTTGCTGAAAAGTTCCACCTTCAATCGGGGTCAAACGACATGAGGACTTCGCTTTAGACGAAGTGAACATTCATGAAATAACCAAAGGCCATGAAATTCTTCAAACCTCTATTGATCGCACTCTTACAAACTAGGGAAACACTCGCATTGAAACGGGGAGTTGAACACTGAAAGGAAGACTTGACGAGCAGAAAAGACATCAACGAGCAGAAATGCGTTTTCGAAAAGCGGCCATCCTTGAAGTGCGTCGTTTCAGCCTACAGATGTAAGAATGTGTAGCAGTCGTTGCCAGTAAGGAATATCTAAAGAAGCAAGTGTAAAGATTTCAGAGCCGTCGGTAATGAGAGGAAACAAAATTGATGATCATAAACGACTTCAGAACGGCTGGCAACGATAAAAGATGGTGGGATCACGATCGACATGCAAGCATTCGAGAGGCACATGAAACCTTGCAAATATGGAAGGAACTTCCGAGCAATTTCTCTCTCAGTCTTCCTTCATGCAAAACATTTGACGAGTCTCAAAGGGGACGATTGTCACGGAGTTCTGGGCCGTAAACAAAGGCGAGGGAAGCCGCTTGCACGTTTCTGTTGACAACAGGAACAAGTTGCACACGCTACAGCAACCCACTCTTTCACAATACCGTAGAATTCTAGGTGAATTCTTCCTGCGCACGATTCGAACATTTTCGCGACTGAAACAAAAATTGAGTCATATTGTTGAGGTGTCGCGAAAACGCGCTGAGAGTTTGTGGAGGAGACAGGGAGATTTTAGAGATATAGAGGAGGGGGTGGAGTGAAGCCGATCATACACAAAAGCGCACTGAAATAACCGCGCAACACACAAACTACTGCAGGCTGAAAGACAACACTTGGGGCACTATCGTGCACGAAGCAGTAGAAATCTTTTTGGGGACGCCTTGAAACCGAAGATCGCAAAATTGTTTTAGACAGAAATGCAAGAAAATATTATAAGATTTGCAATCTCGACTCTTCACAACGTTGCCATTGTTGTTCGTTAGGCACTTGAAATTTGAGCAATGCGTGAAACAGATGTGTGATTGCGCAGGCAGACTGTTGTCACTAACTACTCGGACAGTAATGGCGTGGAAGAGAAGAAAAAGAAAGCATGCGCGATTCGCCACGTGGAGCGCGGAAGGGCAACGATGCCATGCGAAACCAGGGAACGCTCGAAGACGGAAGGAAAATGGGTAGAAGAAACCGAGAGAGAGCGAAAGCGCAACATTTCAAGTTCGGAATCTCTCCCCTGGAAGCTCTTTCCACACATTATGTGAGGGCCTCCGAAAGCGACTACTAATGTCAAAAACAAACACGCGTTGCGAACGCGCGCAGCCGAGCACTAATATTGCATGAGAATGAGGTTTGCCAGTAAATCTTCAGTTGACAACCAGTCGCTTCTGAACCTAATGCTAGCTTCAGCGCAAGCGCCAACTTAATTTTGCTTGAAACGGTGATTCAAAACGTGGTGCGAGCTAAGTTGTTTTGAAGTCACAAGGAGGAAAAAATGTCACAGATTGGCGGGTGGTAAACAAGAACGGGAAAACCCCTTCATTCCGTGCCCGTCCGTTGTTGATATCGCAAACACGCACTCGCTTACAATCGGAAACGGCTCATGCCTTCTTCGCCGTGTTGAGACCACTGTTTGGGAGACAAAGGACAAAGAATTAAAGGTCCACTAAAACATTCTCAGTCGTCCCATCACGCGAGATTCCGGACCAAATTTGTGCTGTTTGAATTGGCCAAGGTGAAACGGAGCGGTGCCTGTTGGGCACAACACGAGCAAAAGTGCTCAGAGATCGTTTTACAGTTTGCAATCTGACTTTTTCGTTGAAAGGCTGTTCATTTGTATTGAAAAAGCAAGGAGAACCTCCAATGCGTAGTGTCATCCAATGTTGCGGACGAAAACAACTCACAAGAACGGCAAGGCGGAAGAGGCAAAAAATGTTTCAAGGGCGAAAACAGCGCCGCGACGCCTCAAAAACAACGCGAAAGGACAAAAATAACCCAGACGAGACTCAAGGCCGGCGAGCACGAGAGGAAGCACAACTCGATGAGGGTGAAGGGGTTTGCCAGAGGGAGGAGAAAAGAGGATCACGAGGTAGTAAACACATCCACAAGGGGGAAGGGAACAAGCAGCTGTGACAACAAAGAAAATCGGGAAGACTCGTCATTAGATTCAATTTCGGTGATGAAAGGAGGTAATTCGAATCTGCTAGAGATGGTCTTGATGGAATAAGACAAGTATTGCATTGGTATTTCAAGCAACTTCGAAGGTTCAAAATAGTCGCGAAGAACATATTCACGAGAGGAAGCAGTAGTAAACCTGAGGGGAAGCCCGCGCACGCCTGTGTTGACAAGGGGACTGCGACACGCGAAGAGAGCGCGAGCGAGAGGAAGGAGATGATTCATGACGCGCTCCACTCTCAGCTCCTCTCGTCCTCTTTTTCAGCCATCAGCAAGGGTTCCAATGCAGATGCGCGGCTGCCAGTCCGAAATTATTAGGGTTGGGTTTCGGAGCTGGAAAACCGGGGTTGCAGGTCAGCGCTACAGTGAAATAAAACTGTGTTCATGAAACCGCGGACCGCCAGTGATTTCATTTTCGTCAAGCAATTAGGCAATCTCCGCTTCATAAATTGCTGTTTCATGCGAAAATGTACATGCACGAATCACGTTGCAAATGTGCAGGCAGAGAAAGCCGTTGTCGACGCATGCAAGGAACTATCCCAGCAAGTTTATGAGAGTGGAGAGAGAGACCATCGTTGAAGCACAACGCGACGGCATACTGCTATCAGCCAAAACCCTGCTAAAGTTTCTTTCTGCACTGCCTCAAGTCGAGTTAAAAAGAGTTTTCAACGCACAACTGACCGTTGTTGCAGCCATGGACAGATACGATTGCGGCAGAAATGACTCTTGGCACTCGGACAGAAGCTGAAACTGATGCTCGCATGCATAGTTCTGGCTAAGAACATCGACGAAAAAACAATAGCATTTCAAGCGAATGGCGCGGCACTCCAACGACGTTTCGAACGGCGTTTGATTTTTGGTTCAAACATGAAACAGCTAGCTGACAGGTACTGCAAAAGAGAAGCTTTCGATATCCTCACAACGGCGGAGAGTTAGCGTCGTCAATTGCGCAGTTAGACATTTGTACAATGCATGAAACAGATAAGCACCGTCGCAAAAATGTATAGGATCCCATCACTTTGAATAGGACAGAATTGCACCTTCGAATACGACACGAGAGCATTAACATGGAAGAAAACATGTGTTATTGTTGAAACGGTGAGTTCAACGCTTGCTGTGAGCTAGTTCTAAGGAAGACTTTGTGTTACGGAGTGGAGGGCGGTAAACAAGGGAAGCCCTGCCGTGCACGTAGTTGTTGACATCGCCGACACGCACGTTTCTTGCAATCGGAAACGACTCACATCCTTCCATCAGTTCTTCGGGTTTCAAATTAGCATGCGTCAACCAAAACGCGTGGATAAACCATTTCGGCCTTCCTTTTAGGTGCACATTGAACATGCTCATCGTTCCTTTTCGTCCTAACAATAATCAAAACGGTCAAGTCCTGCCACACTTTTCATCTCGGAAAGGCCGCGTTGATCCAACAATTCCCAAATCTTGCTACTCGCCAAATTGAGAGATTGAAGCCGTCATTTGAAAAAAATAGTCGCGAAGAAGATATTCACGAGAGGAAGCATTAGTAAACATGAGAGGGAAGCCCGCCCGCGTCCGTGTTGACAAGGAGAACGCAGCACGCGAAGAGAGCGCGAGCGAGAGGAAGGATGACTCATGACGCGCCCTCTCCCAGTTCTTCTCGTCCTCTTTCTCCACTACCCAGCGGGGGTTCCAAGGCAGATGCGCGTCCGCGGTGTTGAAATTTTTATCGAGCTCAATTAAGGCTGAGTCATCTCGTGGTACCAATGTGACTGCCATGGTAAGAGGCGCAGTCATGTGAAGAATCGTGAAGTGAATCAGCAAAGAATCTTGCAAAATTTATGAATAGCTTCGAAATGCGTACGATACCTTCTAAAAGAGCTCCTCTCCTCGGTTCATCATTTGTCTCCTTAAGACTTTTCTGAAATAAGATACCTAAAACCGCATAGCCACATACTGAGACCTCTGAAAGTTCAACTAGAGACTGAGACTTTTCGGTACAAGCAGCCAAACGTGATTGTGAACCAGCGTCGTGTCGGACTAAACCAGGATTCATGAAACCGCGGGCCGCTTTCCATTCGTGTAGTAATGAGATTGTAACAAACAAACGTCTTGGTCGCGATTCGTTTGGCTCATGCAGATCAACATGCGCATGTATGCATGCAGGACAGTTCTTGGTCTTCGAGCATTTCAAAAAAGTTTCCGTCTTTGCCTAAAGAATAATTGTGCAATACTTGTGCTGGTTTGGAGCATGTCATGAAGCCCCATTTGTCGCTAAAAGAACCCCTTTATCCCATCCGAGAACAATACACCGAAGAAAAACCAAAACAGTGAGGCGTGAAACATCCGCGGTGAATAACAAATACGTAAATAGCCCTTAGCTTATCGGCTTAATGGCGTTCCGGTCTTGCCTCTTTCCTTCGGTAATGAAAAGGCAATATCGCTGTCGAAAATAAGCCTCCCATGAGGGCGAAAAAGCCGGAAGAGATATGTTTCAAGATACGAAAACAGCTCGCGAGACGTAAAGAAAGAGAGGCGAAAATAGTCGAAAGCTGCACGTGACGACGCGCCTTCAATAAGAACGAGGCGAAAGCCAGAAGAGAGCGATGAAGAGGGGGACGTAAACACAGTTTGAACGTTGGCCTTAGAGAGTGCAGCTGGGATCATCACACAGCTCCGCGTGGTCCCTTTAGGGTGAGTTCTCGCGTGGATGGAACCGGGTTTGAATAATGGCGAACAAGGATGTGAAATTTCAGGCACATTTGAAAATTCACTGTTTCATTTCGAACACATGACACAATTATGCGCATACAGTTCTAATGTTCCCTCTCTCCGGAAGTTTACCTTGAAACTATTCGCTTCTGTTCCGCAGTTCCACATGCTTGCCGCGAACGCAATGTTGCAGACGAAAACAACTCGAAGGACGAAAGGCGGAAGAGGGAAAAAGTATTTCAAGGGCGAAAACAACGCCGCGACGCCTCAAAAACAACGTAAAAGGACAAAAATAACCCAGACGAGGCTCAAGGCCGCCGAGCACGTGAGGAGACTGGATGAGGATGAAGGGGTTTGTCAGAGGGAGGGGAAGGGGTTTGTGAGTTTGTGAGGGAGGGAAGAGAGGATCACGGGGTAGTAAACATATCCACAAGGAAAGGGAGCGATCAGAACAGCTGGGACAGCACAGAAATACGGGAAGATTCGTCAGTACAATAGAACCAATTTCGACTTCGAATCTGCATAAGAAGATCTTGTGGAGCAACATCAAAGCTCAAGATTTTCACGACGAAGCAGTGTAAACCGAGACGGAAAGCCCATGCGCGTCGGTGATGACAAAGAGAGGAACAAGAAGAGAGGTGGAATGGAACTAAACCCCAGAAGGCGAGGATTGAAGCGGTCTTGCGGTGTTGCAAGACTGTCGTAGTTAGTTTGAAACTTCTTTTTTTTTCCATTGAGTCAAATTTTCAAAGAATAAAAATCCCACGCCGATTGAGCCTCATTGATGCATTGAACTAATATGGTGTTCATGAAACCGCGAACCGCGCTAACAAAAGAGTTTTTGCTTCGAAGACAGCCATCTTGCCTATCAATTGATTTGGAACGCGTGTTATGAGGCCCTTAGTTTGTCGCTGAAATAGAATCTAACGAAGAAGAACACACCGATGAAAGACGAATACTGTTAGGCGTGAGATCTCCGCCGTGAATAGCCCCAGCTTATACGCTCACAGTGGCTTTCCGGCCTTAATCTTTACTCTTTGCATCGGTAATGAAAAGGAGGCAGAAAAAGAGAGATATGTTTCAACAGACGAAAACAGCCCGCACGACGTCTGTGTGAGACAACAGATGGGGAAAAAGAAAGAGAGACAGAAATAGTCCAAAAGCTGCACGTGGCGACGCGCCTTCAATATGAACGAGGCGAAAGCCAGAAGAGAGGGATGAAGAGGGGCCGTAAACACACTTTGAACGTTGGCCTTGTAGAGTGCAGCGAGAGCATCACACAGTTCATTACACGTTGTCTCTTTGGGAGCCGCAAGAAGCAGATTCAAATCGAATCCGTAGCCAAGATCTTTAGGTACTTCACTAGCGACTAAAGATAATGTGTAGCACATACCTCAGCATGAATCACTGGTGCCTTCCCTCAATACTCACTAAAGACGAACGCCGACTGGATGAGGTATCAACATTTCGACATTCTCAAGGGGCTTTCATCTCTGAATCATTGCTCTAAGGAGGCAGTGAAACTCCTCTCGACAATGACGAAATTTGCTATTTGTTGCGAAACTAAACTCTCTAATGAAAGAATCTGTTGAATGTGGTCAGAAAACCTGGCTCGCGAGTATGGATCCACTGGACGAGAAATCACGATGCTTACAAGTGATACTGCCGAAACTGTCAATTGAAATGGAAAGAAATCTTTAGCGTGTTTATTTGTGAAGCAAATAGGGCGAAGACATCACTGTTCGCGGACGCGAAAAGTGCATGTGGAAAAGAAGAGGAAAAGCAGAAAAACTCGAGCAAACATGCAGCGCGAGCGCATCTCGCGTGTTCCTCTCCTCGTTTGAAAGAGGAAGCGAGAGAGGAATGGCGCTGAAAGGGAGAGTCGGTTGCAGCCTTTGCAGAGGCTTTAGACATCAGAGAACGATGTCCTTTTAGTCGGCGGTTTTTGTCATGAATGAAAAACCGTAGGACTTTCATCCAGCGCTTCGAGAGAGACTGAGGAGCGTTTCACAGTTTTCATCGTAAATGAAAGATCTTTTCTAGAAAAAAGTGGTGTTGTGCGTGACCGTATGAATGCATCATCACAATTTTTCCGTTTCATCCAATAAGAGCTGCTGCTTCCACAAAAGCTCGCTAAACGCTCGACTCGACCAGTCTCAAAACACAGAACGAATTCCTTCAATACCGTATAATCGGTCAGTAGCCGAAGCTGTCAGCTTGCAGGTGCGAACCTCTCTCTTCAACATTCTTCCCATGGCCAAAAGCAGGTGATCAGGTTTGGAAATAATTAAAAGAGTGAACTGACCCCAACGCACTGTGATACCAAAAGTCGAAAGAGAAAGAAACTAATCGAAACTGTGGAACAATGGAGGGAAACACGAAATCTTTGTTGAAAGGGAGGGCGAACCAAATTTGAGAGTGCAAAAGATTCCACGCGCGTTGAATTGACCATAAACGTGAGAGTCGCTGGATGGCATGCGGGGAAGAAGAAAGAAAGAGGAGAAAAGGAAGAAACGGGGAAGCCCAAACGCCAACAAACAAAAGCTTTCGCTCGTCAACGACACCATGCAGTGAGCCTCCAGGACCTTGATAAGGTGAAAGTCGCTTTAGCAAGGATTTTCGAGAGACTTACAGACTCGTCTTCAATCAAATGATGGGCATGAAAGCTCTTTCAAACCTTGGAACTCTTCTCTGAAAAGCTCACAAGTCTCAAGCAAAACGCCCTGTTTACGAGCCAAGGCATAAAGGGAAATGTGTTGAGGCTGAAAGCATGGCTCTTGAAGGAGAAGAAAAATAGAATTAGAGGACACATCGAGGACACACTTCCGTGTTCAGTTGGGAGGAAGGAGAGAACGTTTCCCTCCCTCCCCCTTTTCAAGAGGAAATTTCGTGAAAAACGACTCAAAAGGCCAACTCGCTACAGACTCCGTCATAAAACGAAAAAGAGCCGCCTGCAACTCGAGCGGAAAAGTCGTCAAGAGAAGGAACCTCGCGTGTTGATTGCATTAAGCCCGCTGGCATGAAGGGCTTGGAAAATCCGAAAAACGCACGAAGTCATCGAGTGTTCCGCATCGCGAGCTCAATGAAACGCCACTGGGACGAGTTCAAACCACTTCAGTGATTGTTGTAGTCTTCTTCTGTCTGCAGAAATGAAATTAACAATTCCAAATGTTATTTACAAATCTTCGAGTCGCCTTCTTGGGGCGAAACGGTGCGATACTCGCGTGATTGCTTTGAACGTGCGGAGAGACAACGCCCAGCTGACTCTACAAAATGGTTCCCGAAACACAATTTCAGAATTCCCATTTCGCAGCCTCCTCCGATTCACAGAAATTCGTCATCGACTTCCAAAACATTTGCTTCGTTCTGACGTTCTGTGAGAAGACGATTCATTTGTCCGTGACGATCATGCGATGGTCGGTGTCAGAAGAATTTGCACGCGCTTTCTTGGAAGAATTGTGTGAAACCGTGAAACCAATTCTTCTTCAGATGGCAAAGAGAAGACAATGCGCTGTTTGTTTTGCTTCATCCCATGAAACAGCCTCAATTGATGGGTGAAGATGATTAAAAGCGCTGTGCAACAACATGAAGCCTCACTTTCGAAAGGCAACCGTGATGTTGCTGCGCTCGTCGCTACTTCTCCTTATCGTCTTCTTCGCCACACCTACGATATGGTAATTGGTACTCTTGAAGAAAAAGTTCACTTTTCAGTGACCCTTCGGACGACGTTCACAGTGCGATGGAGACGACGATGGACATTTATGATGAGGTCGAGCCCTTCCTGGACATAATGGAGTATGATTCTCCTTTTTTTCATATGTTGAGCTGTTGCAGCGAAATTCCCGAGATGAGCGTTGTGACTTCTGTTATGAAAGCCGGCTCCAACCTTCTGGGCCTTTTCAGTCATTCTCAGCAGAAATCGGAAGAGCAACAGACGCAAGAAAAGATAGATCAAATACAGAAAGATCTAGAGCACATGGACGAAGAACAGAAGGAGATCGCACAGAAGGAGCTAGAAAAACTGGTAAAACAAAACTGTTTTTAATGCAAATCGTTTAAGAACGAACTAATGGATTCTATCAAAGATCTCCGCAAGGCTTTGGACATGGACTTCGACAAGCTGAGCAAGAAAATCGACGAGTCTATTCAAGCCATCAAAGACCTCAGCCTCAAACTTGACGCCCTCTTTGCAAAGAGCCAATGGGAACAAGTATGACCCTTCTTGTCTTTTTGGCTAATGACACGCTTAAGTTCGTCGGAATGCCCCTGCTGGACTTATGCTCCGATCAACATGCGTATTTCACAGGGCCATCGAGTATCAGTCGAGCGCGCTTCTTGCAGACGTGTATTAACAATGAGCCAATTCACGTTCTCGAAGTACGTAAGAAAGGCTTCATTGCTTTTATTTAGATGTCTTCATAAAATTGGCACTGTTCTAATAAAGAGTAATTTCAGCACATCTCAGAAGTTCTCACGAACGACGACTTCTTGAAAGCCACGGTAGCAGAAGCAGACTATGATGGTGACACTTTTAAGCTGACTAAGCAGCATGTTCTTCGTCATATTAAGCATGCGGTTTGTCTTCAATGCGGAACATTAAAGAAAACTCATATTTAGGTTCTTCTAAACGGAATGTGTATTGCTTTGAAAGTCAACGGAACGGCAGGACCAGAGAGTGAGTACGAAGACGGTAGTAATAGTGCTCGCGGAGCCTTGGAAACTTTGCAAAAATCGGCCAAAGACTTTTCGGTAGGCTAAAATGTGTTTTTACAGAAATATTGAAAGTTTAGGACTGGGCAACGAGCAACGTTATAATACCCGGGCTCCAAGCCATTAAAGACAAGATGTGGGAGAAGTCCTACATGCAAACCGTTCAAAAAGAGCAGCAAAAGTTTCTCGACAAACACCAGTATAATGAGTTCGTGACAGTTTTCAGTTTATCAATTGGCATTTGAAAGTGTTTCGGATCTGAATTTGGTACCCCCCCCCCCCCCAAAGTCCGACTAATTGAAAGCTCTTGCAAACCTATTTATAATTTCACCATTTTCACGTAGTCAACATCCTAAAATTTTTGTTGTTCAAAGATCGCCATATCCAATCTGGGTGAATTTGAAGGGTACATCAAGGTTGCGATTTCGGCGTGACACAGCGAAAAGAAATGCCCAACAACATTCGCAAACGGGCAATCAATAAAAAGAATGCTTTACAGTGAGGATCTCGTGATTGTATGGACCCGAGGTCTTCAAGCATGGACCCAATTTGACAGCAAGCAGACCATCAGTTTTGCATGGAGCAAATACTACTACTATTTTACGATAATGGGTCGATTAAGCAACGCCAACTGCGAAATGATAGATATCAATCCAGGTGAGTGTCTTCTGAGTTTTTCGGTGGGGACCATACGCTTAAAAAATTTCGACCGCGCAGAATGTTCGCAAGCAGATTGTTAAGCTGCAAAGCTGAAACTAACAAATCAGGCCGAAAAAAAGGGCGCTGCATACGATAAACTAAATTTTTAGATAAAAATAAATCTAAGTTTGCAGGTGACATTTCGCAAGCAACTTGCGATTCGGGCTGGCTGGCCGCTGCTAAAGAAATTCTTGATCGTCAGGGCGACAGTCCAGGCTGCAGGAGTAAGCAATTTATAAGTCACACGGGAAATGTAAATTGTTTAGGGCACAACATCGCCGTCTACAACATCTTCAAAGACAACCAAATAGCGCATTCTCCCCTTTTCAAACGCAAGAACTATTGGCGCAACATTTGCGGTGATTGGCCGTTCGCTCTCTACATCTACTAAGTGCACACTCGAGTGAAAAGCTCTTTCAATACGAAATGATTGCCTGGAAAGCACTGATATTTGAAGGAATAAAATTTCCAAATACAGCGCGTGTTGGGTATTTGTGCAGTTCTGAGGAGAATTCTGACTCAAAACGATGGCAATGACGTTGGCCTCTTAGTGCCGCCTGCAACGCGAGCGGAAAAGTCGTCAAGAGAAGGAACCTCGCGTGTTGATTGCCTTAAGCCCGTCGCCAACTTAGAAAGTCCGAAAAAAACGCAGGAATTTCGTGTTTCGGAGATGATATGCAATTAGAAGGCGACGTACAGAAACGAACTTCGAGTGGAAAACTGAATTAACGGTTGGATTGTTTTTGGATTAAAAAGATTTTGTCTTTTAGCCGCCGTCATCGACACCTAAAATTGTGACGACAACTGATTGTGAGAACGGTGGCGGAAGCAAGAAAAGTTCGGTCACTCCTGTGAGAGGTGAGACTTCTATGATAGGAAGCACATTTCAATTCTAACAGCACAACGGACAATGTTTCGAAAGCACAACGGACAATGTTTCGAAAGAGAAAGGCACCTCAAAAGAGAAGAAGAGCCCGACGAACGGTTTACAAGACGAATTTCCAGCAAAATTACAGGAAATGAAGAGAGCAACCAGAACGCGACAACATACCAAACGAGTTGCATCGTCCGAAGAAGCGATGCCGTCTGCCGCTTCCGCCTGAAGACGACGAGGATGACGAAGACGAGAAGGAAAAAGATGGACAGACATCCAATCAGCGCCGCCTTCAACGCCAGCAAGAGAGATACCGCAACAAGAGTTTGACCCTTTCCCCAAGGAGACAAGTTGCAGCCCGTCGTCAGCGCATCTTCGTCTTCACGGTGGTTGTCATCGCCGTCAACGTCGTCATGTTCGGCGGTCTTGGCATCGTCGTCTTCATCGAGAACCTCCTCAAGCTAAGGCCGCCGCCGCCCCTCCCAACTCGGCCGCCGATGTGGCGACCAAGAGCCTTCCCTAAATGCATAAACGAATTCCTTCTCAAAGAGCTCTTCACTTGTCGCTCCTCAAAAACTCACCGTGTACTTTGAAGTACTGCTTCTTTCCTTTCAAATTACGCGCCACTTCTGGCATCATCAACACTCTTCGCGGCATAAATTAGCACCAGTTTAGTGGTCTCCCATGACCCCGAATTAGATTCAACCGCGGTGTGAAGTGGGCTTTCATTTTCTCCTCTTGCTTTTCTTGATTCGAGAACTCTACAGCTCTTTAGGGATCACATGGAGCGCCTTGATGAGACGCACAAGAGGGAGTTACTCGAAGGAAATGAAGAAAACCAAGAAGGTAAGGAAATGAACGGTTTTGGAAAGCCTTCAGAGGAGCTCGCCGTTGACCCTTTCCGAAATGTCAGCGATAACGAGGACGTTGATCTGATGCCCGGCTCTCACAATCAGCAAATGGACATCAATGAACCTCGTGCCAAGAGAAAGCGCTCAAGTTCCACTGAGATCGAAGAGGGACCGACACCGCTGCCCCGCTTTGAAGACTTTCGTTTCGCGCCCGGTCGAGCGTGCTATCACGGTATTCATTCTATCGTAGTTTCTCCAAAGTGGAAATCTTTCAGCTCATATAAATCCACTGCATCGCATCACTGGAATCAATTTCCGGCAGCAACAATGCCTTCTTCTCAATTCGAAACAACGACGGGGCGAAACTAAAGAGGTTCGAAAAGCGATATTTGATGCGATTTCTCCTCAAGATTGTGTTCATCGAAGACCACTGGAAGCTGTATTATCATCCGCGTGAAAAGATGCTTCACATACACGAACAAAAAAGCCGCTTCCACGGCGACGTTTCCAAGTATCCCCGAGTCGACGCTGTCTTTCTTTGTGAAGCAGAAGATGGAGCTGTAATCAACATGAACATCATGGTATTTATTGTCGTACCAGCAAAGAGTCCCATGCGGACTTGTGCAAATTTTCGCAAGTTTGAATTTTCCTACCATGACGACTTTTGTCGCTTTCGTACTTTTATGCTTCGAGGTCTTTCGGGAAGCTGTAAAAAGCATTTAGGAGATCTTCGCGTGCTCTATCTGATGCCGCTTAACGGGAAAGAAATTTCCAACTTTTTGGAGTCCGGCCAAGGT
>JAQIXL010002207.1:0-13913 GCA_034700245.1 Poikilolaimus oxycercus | reverse complement strand
GATTTTTCAGAAATAATCCTGCTTCCCGATTTTATGGCCGGTGCAATGGAGAACTGGGGAATGATGACGTTTCGAGACACGAGAATTGACACGAAGGTATTTTATCCTTTTTAAAATTCACATTTTAATTTCGCTGTTTTCAAAACCGCACTAACAATGATAACTAATTGTAAGTGTCCATGATTGAAATTTAGGCTCCCCTCTCCAAGTACGATGTCATTGGTCACGAAACGGTCCATCAGGCAATACTTAATTTCCGCTTTAATTCTTCGACTCTACTTCCAGTGGTTCGGAAATTTACTAACAGTGAAATCGTGGGGCGGTCTTTGGCTAAATGAAGCAATTACAAGTCACTACGAACACGATGCGCTAACGATTCCCGGTGACGGTGACTTGAAGAAGGTATGCAGCCTTTTGGTCTCACCAAAAATGTCAAGATTGCCATCGGAGAGCCCTTTCTCAAAGATTTGGAGATCGGACTGACAAACGATCACTTTGCGAGTAATCATCCACTCAATCATGAAATTCTTCGCCGCGAGCATATTGAGGAGTCTTTTGACTCAATAACTTACTCCAAGGTGCCATTTAGGGGCTTTGTTTGTTCATATCCTCAATAACGTTTCAGGGTGCTGCTGTCATCGGCCTTTTTTCACACGTCCTGGGTTACGACAATTTTATGAAGGGATTGATAGTACGTGTCTCAACATCCAAGGTCTCTATCTTGAGGCTTACATCCGTGGAAATGCATATGGATCGGTTGTGGAAAAAGATTTCCTTGACGCAATTGAACCGTTTGCCAACCTTTCGACTCTCGATGGACGCAAAGTTGATTTTCGCCGATTTGCAAAGTCGCTACTGGACCAGGTTTTCGTTTGTTGGATTTGCCTGATAAAGCACAGCTGGGCTATCCATTACTCACGGTTGTCAGAGCGGACGATAATGTGGAAATTTCGCAAGAAAAATTCTACTGGGACAAGCTTACGCTAATAGAAAAACCTTATGACAGAGCCGAGTAAGCCTTTTCAATCAAAGACACTTTCAGATTTCAATGGGACGTGCCAATTTTCTACAAAATCAACAACACTGAACAACCGATGCAATGGCTACTTAAGGGTGAGAAGCCTTCTACGTTAATGATCAATTTAAGGCGAAACGCTCAAAATCAAAGCTGGGCCGAACGACTTGGTTGTCCTAAACTGGGATGGTCGTGGATATTATCGTGTTCGCTATGATGAACGGAGCGTTACTCTCTTGGATTTCCTCTTTGCGGTTTAGTCTCTGATTCCTTTCCAAAGCTTCCGCAGAATGTGCGAAACGCTGACACTCGACGGTCCGACCGCAGAAACGGGATACGTTTCAGAAAGTTGCCAATTTGAAGGCATCATTTCGGGAGGGCGGAGGGGGACGGAGGCGGAAAACGCTGACACTCGACGGTCCGACCGTAGAAATGAAGTAAGTTTCAGAAAGTTGCCAATTTAAAGGCATCATTTCGGGAGGGCGGAGGGGGACGGAGGCGGAAAACGCTGACACTCGACGGTCCGACCGCCGAAAATGGGATACGTTTCAGAAAGTTGCCAATTTAGAGCATGCTTTCAGGGTGGGCGGCGGGGGACGGAGGGAGATATTTGGGGAAGTCAATATGCGAAGTCAATTCTTCGCTGTCGTTCAGGTTTGCTGCGATCAATTTCATTCTCTTCTCAATTTATTCATTCTTTATTCTGTTCAAAATTACTGGCAAAGTTCTGTGTTTCAAATGATTGCTTCTTTCTGTTTGCAAAGGCAGTCTCAATGTTTTTTTAATTGCTCAGCGGATTTTGTTCCAAAAATTTGTACAACTCACATTCAGCTATTTTTTTCAAATTCTGGGACTGGTTGTCGGAAAGAAGAAACCCTTTATTATACATTCATTGGTTCGATTGAGTTGTTCGATTGAGTTCGTTCGATTGAGTTCGAGTGTCTCGATTGAGTTCGAGTGACAAGAGTGTCGAAATAACGAACAATCGAATTGACGAACAATCGAACTCAATCGAACTCAATCGAACGAACTCAATCGAACTCAATCGAACTCAATCGAACGAACTCAAACGAACTCAATCGAACTCAATCGAACAACTCAATCGAACAACCTGAGTATAGCGCGAAACAAAGCGAACGTTAAGAGAGAAGATTTCGAAGTTACAAAAAATGAACATTTGACAAAAGTTAGTTCTCGGTTATGACCTCGCAATACCACAAGATGCTGAAATGGAACTTTCGATCAACGGGAGTACGGCGGCTCTTGTTATTTATTGTTAATCATTCGTTCACATTTTTTGGATCTTCCTTCGAGTGGAGGAACGTACTGTCATCTTCTTCAGTAACAGTTCATCCGAATGCGCCGCATGTTGACTTTTCTGCGTGTGAAACGCTCATAGTGGGGCATTAGTGCTCATTGGAAGCTCACAGCGGCATCGTGTGGTGGGAAAGAGGGCCGATTTCGCGACCCAACAAACCGATCGATTTTCTATTGCTTTGCATCATCTTTCATTGAGACTTTCACTGGAGTGCGCATAGGGGTTGGATGTTCCTTTGGCTCGTCCTCAAGATTCCGCTGGGCAGATGCCTTGGCCGTGGCACCCACATGTCCGCTGACGCTGGACGCGGTCCCCAGGACGACTCCCCTTTACCTGGGTTCCCCATGGTCCCATCCCTTGAAGCGTCCCCCAAGGAGATAGGCAGAAGCCGGTGGATCGAGGTGAGACTTACAATCGTTAGCTCACCGAGCCCTCTTGTCTTTGACGAGGTTGCAACCATGATGTGTATCAACACAGAGATTTCAGTGATGGAATTTATTGGACGTCCCGGGGATTACCGGAGCCGCCGCACACGAATACAACAAGTGGAAAGAAGCCACGTTTCAACCAATGCAGAGCTTAAATAGTACTGATGAAATTCTTCTTTCTCCGCCGTTGAGTCCGATGCGGAAGGCTGCTGTTGAAACGTCAAGGGTCGTGCGGGTTGCGGCTCCTCGGCTATCCTCATCTTCGAAGATATTCGATGTGTTTCGAACGTCCTTTCAGCTCTCTTCGGAGATATTCGATATGCTTCGAAGGTTCTTTTCAGCTTTCAGAAGATATTCGATGAGATCCGAAAGCTTTCCGAAAACGTCCACAGTTGGCCAATGGCTCTTTTGTCCGGGGCTCGCGCCCCCAAACTGGATCGAGGGAATCCTAAGAATCCGTCGTGGTGGCCAAAGGCTCTTTTGATCTCTCGGGGCTTTCGCCCCTAAACCTATGGAATGGGTCTTGTCAACCGTTCTTGGTGGCCGAGGCTCCTTTCAGTGGGGTTTTCACCCCTGAACTTGGTCTATAGGACGGGCCGGAGCCCTGATACGTACACTGGCTCATTTTTTTTGAAGTGTGCAGATTTTAAAATACAATAGAAGCTTTTATGAAAGTTTCTTTAAAAAGACGAATATCATGAGGCGATTAGCATCCTTCAAGCCGAGAAAAAGCTTGGAACAATTCGTCAACGAAACACAAAGAGAGCAAAGACTCCAAGGGAGACAGTGCGATAGCCGAGTATCGTTGAGAATTCACAATGGCATTCAGGACAACTCAAGACAAGAAGAAATTAGCGCCCCAATTTGACTTGGCAATTCATTCTCTGAAGAAACCGTCGCCAGATTTTGAAAAGCTAAGCTAGCCATGGATTTGCTCTGACAACTTGAGGAAGTAGAGGCGAAACGAAGCAAGCAACCGTCCTGAAGAAAAACGGAATTAAAGAAAGGAACTACCTACAGAAGATCAATTACTTGCCGCTCTCCATTGTTGTTATCCTCTTCCTTAAGAAGAAAAAAAGAAGTGAGGAAAGGAATATAAGCTCACGGACGATCAACTTGCCCCTCTCCATTCTGTTTATGATAAATCACTCCCGGATAAAACTGCAATGTGAACTTACTGAGCAGCTGATTCATTCGAATTGGACGACACAAGTGGGGACAACGAAATGAAGAAGGAAGTGAAGACGCACCCATTACAGCTAAAGTTTGTGCTCACGTTTGATTTGGGACTAAAACTGCCGAATACACGAGTAGAGCAGTGAGTACGAAGAAGGCAACGACGTTCGGCGATCCTGAATTTGTAACCAACGATTAGCGGCTGCTTATAAGGCTAGAATTGGAGCCCAAATTATCCCTTGCGAGTAAAACTGCAATATGCATAGAAAGAACAGCTGAAATGAACGCAAACAAAAACAAAACTGATGATTCTGAACTTGCGACTGACCATTTTATGAAACCATTAGTTCTCAGTTATTGCTTCACGTTATTTCGAGTTTATGAAGCTGGCGATGATTCTCGCACGCAATGCAGACTTCTTTCTGTTATTCAATTCCGACCATCCTCCGAGGTTCTTCCTTCGAGCTGACGCACGTCGTCGCCTTCTTCAACAGCTTTGTTCCTTCAAATCTGGCGAGGCAACTGTTGGCCTTGTCATACTCCTGGATGCAGTTCATTCGCGTCGCACAAACTGAGGAAGTATCATAGAAGCAGTGCAAAGTGAACATGAGTCCTGAAAGATGTATGTGAGAAAATGTCGTTGACAGAAATCAAATCCATTCTGTTAATCATTGATGGATAAAACTGCAGTGTGATTGTATTTCGATTGAAATGACTGAAAATTGAATTGATTCGTTCGCTTTGAACAACCCAATCAAGTGAGGGAGAAAACGAAAAACTCCAATTCGTGGACAATTGAGGGGAAAGTTTGTGCCATGGTTATCAATAGAGAATAAAACCGCGGAATGCATAGACAGGACTCGGTTGAAATGAACACCGAAGGAACTGAAACATCCATATGGCTCTCAATCTGCAAATGAATGCTCAATGAAGCACGCACTTGTCGGTTATTCCCTCACATTATTTCAAACTAAATGGGGCGCGCTGTTCGCGGCAGATGAGCAGTCGGTTATCAATTCTTTCTGTCGTCCTTGGTTCTTAACGCATTTCTATCTCTTCCCCTTGTTCAACAGTTCTCTTCCTTCAAATCTGGTCACTAGTGACCTTGTCAATTTCGCGACCCAACAAAGCGATCAATTTTCTATTGCTGTGCTTCATTTTTCACTGGCACTTTTTTTGAAGTGTGCAGATTTTAAAAGCCCGTATAAAAGTCTTTGAAGCGACAAGGCAATCATCAACATCCTTCAAGTCGAGAAAAGCTTGGAAGAATTGGTCGACGACACGCAAAGAGAGAAAAGACTCCAAGGGAGACAAATGCGACATTCGTTCACAATGAAAGTTCACTAGAGCATTCAGGACCAGGTGGAGAAATTAGCGCCCTAATCCAGCTTTACAGTTCAATCTGTGACGAAACCGTCGTCTCATTCTGAAAAGCAAACCTGGCCACGGATTTGTTCTCACAAGCTGAGGAAGTAGAAGCGAAACGAATCAATCAGCCTGCTGAAAACGGAAGCGAAGAAAGGACAAACCAACTAAAGGTCAATTACTTCCCGCCCTCCATTGTCGTTATCATTCTCGGATAAAACTGCAATCTGAAGTGATTGGGCGGCTGGATTCACTCGATTTGGACAACCAAACAAGTGAAGCATAGTGAAACAGACAGGACCACCCAGAAGCTAGCGAGGTTAGACTTTGTGCCCTGCTTATAATTTCCAAGGAAAATTGCAGTCTGCATAGAAAGAGCACCTGGGATGATTTGATTTGATTTCCATTTGATGAAACCATTAGTTCGCAGCTATTGCTTCACATTATTCCGAGTTTCTGAAATGGGCGATGATCAGCGCATGTAGTGCCTGTTATCCAATTCCAACCATCCTCCGAGGTTCTTCCGTCGACCCGACGCACGGCGTTGAAAATGCTTGTAATGAGCGTCAAACGCGAAACATGCAACAATTGTCAATGAAATACTGCTCTCGGCCACTTTGTTAATGCGAATCTCACCAGTAAAGTACAATCCAATGGCCTGCTGAATGTTTCGCAGAGAGCTGCTATTCCATAATGTTGTTGGAGCGGTTTTGATGTTATGCTTGAGGGGCACGCTGACGTTCTTGGTCTACTACTCTCTTTGTACCCACAGCGACTGGCATACTCATTGCCATGTTGCACACCGCCCTGGTGCATTATTCACTGCTCACAATACATAAAAAGCATCCAGAAAGGGATCCCGTTTATTATAGAAACAAGCAAAAGACGGTTCATGCCGAACGCAATCGAACCAGGGTACCGGGCCGGGCCGGGCCGGGCCTCCGGGCCGGCCCGGGTAACACCCCTGCCTCTGACGATCAAGTTTCTGTGCATCATGTGTCTATGATTCCCGGTTAAAACTGCAATGTGAACTTGCTGAACAGCTGATTCATTCGATTTGAGCAACTCGAACTCGTCGTGAAAACAGTGAGGCAACAGTTAGTGCCCAGAATATCCCTCGCGAATCAAACCGCGGAATGCACGGACAGAGCTTTGATGAAATGACCAGCGAGATAGTCAAGTATTTGACGACTCTAAACTTGCAAATGAAACTGTTAGTTCTCGGTTATGGCATTATAATATTCCAAGATGCTCAAATGGAACTCCGATCAAAGACGGAGGGGAAAGGCTCATCTTGTAATCCAATTCGGCGCCCATTTCGACGTTCTTTCTTCGAGTGGAGAGACGTCTCGGCGTCTTCTTCAGTAGCTTGTTCATTCGAATCGCTACCTGTTCACTTTCCAGCGTGTGCAGCGCTCATTGTCAGAGTGGTGAGCCGGGGCTTGCCATATTCACTCATTGCGAGCCACAGCGGCTTTTTGTTTGAGTGTGCAGACGAAAATCCTTCAAGTGGGGAAAACCTTGGAAGAATTCGTTGATGAAACACAAAGTGAGCAGAGACTATTTATCAGGGAGACAGTCGATAGCGGAGAGCCGTTGAGAGTTCACAATGACCTTTAGAACAAGTCAAGACGAGAAATTAGCGCCCCCAATATGACTTTGTAATTTATTCCCTGAAGAAACCGTCGTCTCATTTGGAAAAGCTATGCTGGCCACGGATTTGCTCTCGCAACCTGAGGAAGTAGAGGCGAAACGAAACAAGCCCTGAAAAACGGAAGTGAAGAAAGGACGAGCCGACAGAAGATCTATTACTTGCCGCTCTCCGCTCTTGTTATCAATCCCAGACAAAACTGTAATGTGAAGGGATTGGGCTGATTCATTCGATTTGAACAACCAAATAAGTAAGACAAAAGAGAAATGACAACTCAAGAAACTAGCGAGGATAGGATTTGTGCCCTGCTTATCATTTGCGAGTAAAACTGCAGTCTGCATAGAGCACCCGGAATGATTTGATTTGATTTCCACCATTAGTTCGCAGTTATTGCCTCTCATTATTAAGAGCTTTTGAAGCGGGCGAGGATTGTTGCTTTCAACGTTCTTTCTGAAAACCAACTCCGGACATTCTTCGAGGTTCTTCTGTTTAGCTGACGCACGTCGACGCTTTCCTCAGTAGCTTTGTTCCATCAAATCTGACAACTGTTGACTTTGTCATACTCCTGGGTGCAGTTGATTCGAGTTGAACAACCAGTGGAAGTGAAGGCGAAACGAAGGAAGGAGTCATCTTCAAAACGGAAGTGAGGAAAGGCGAAGGCCAGCAGTCTATCAAATTGCCGCTCTAGTTTGTCGTTATGATTCCCGGATAAAACTGCGATGTGTAGTGATTGCACTGCTTCCTTCGATGTGGGCAACTCGAGCAAGTGGGGACGATGAAATGAAGGAAGATTCGCAGATGAAACTATTGAAACCAAACATTATGCTCACTTATGATTTGGGAATAAAACTGCCGAATGCATGGGTAGAGTAGTTGAAATGAACACGAAGAAGGCAAAGACACTCGACGATTCCGAATCTGTAACCACGCGATTTGCGGTGATAGCAAAGCCAAAATTTTAGCGCATGTTATCCCTTGCAAGTAAAACTGCAATATGCATAGATGGATTACCTGAAATGAACGCAAAGGAAAAGAAAACGTTTTAAGATTCTGAACTTGCGACTGACGAATGGAGCCTTTAGTTCTCAGTTATTGCTTCGCGTTATTTCGAGCTTTTGAAGTGGGGGATGATTGTATTAGCACGCGATGATCTTTCTGAAATCCAATTCCAACCATCCTCCGAGATTCTTCCGTCCAGGTATCGCGCTCGTTGCCTTCTTCTACAGCTTTTTTCCTTCAAATCTGGCAACTGTTGACTTAGTCACACCCCTGGGTGTAGTTGATTTGAGTCAACCTGAGAAAGTTGAAGCGATGCGAAGGAAACAATCGTCCTGAAAGATGGAAACGAGGAAATGCTCAAGACAGCTATCCATCAACGTCCCGTTATCCACTCTGCTTACGGTTTGCGGATAAAACTGCAATGTGAAACTATTGAACAGAATCGCTCGATTTGAACAACCCAATCAAACGAAGGTAAAACGAAGAACTCCAACTCCAACTCGCGACAAATTGAAGTTAGAATTAGTGCCCCGGTTATACCTTGCAAATCTAACTGCGGGAAGCATGGACAGGGCTTTGATGAAACCTGGACAGCCAAGAAACATTCGTTGACTCTAAACTTGCACAAAAACACTTGAAGCAGTTAGTTCTCGGTTATGGTCTCACAATATTCCGAGATGCTGAAATGGAAGCCCAGTAGATGGCGGGTCATTTGCACTTTTGGAGGTGTTTCTTCGAGTAGGGACGTCGAAATAGACGTCTTCTGCAGTAGCTTGTTCATTAGAAAGCGCCATCAGTTGGCTTTGTCGCGTGTGCAGCGTTCCAGGTGGCAAGTCGCGAAAAACTTGGAAGAATCGTCAACAAAAATGAAAATGTCAGAGGGAGACAGTGCGATAGCAGAGTACCGTTGAGAGTTCATTGTCACATTCGAGACAACTCAAGACGAAAAATTAGCGCCCCATTCTGACTGACTGTCTCAGTGCCAATCTTCGTTTCAAAAAAGTGCAAAGTTCCACTTGATGAACTCCTCAATCGAACAACCTGAGGGAGTAGAGCCGAAGCAGCGAAGGAAACAGTCGTCTTGAAATGAAAACGGAAGAGAAGAAAGGTAAACAAGGCCGCTGGAGATCGACTTTTTGCTCCCACCGTTGTTATCAAACCTGGATAAAACTGCAATGTGATTTGGCTGAACAGCTGATTCTTCGATTCCAATACCCCAAGCAAGTGAGTGCAAGAGAGAAAACCACGGAGAATAGCGAGGTTACAAATTACAATAGTTTACAGCTTATTTTTTGCGAGCAAAGCTGTCTGCATAGGCAGGGTTCAACTAAAATCACCACCGAAATTGTCAGAAAACATTCGGTCGTTCTGCATTTGAAAATGCTCATTAGACAAAACCGTTAGCTATCGGTTATAGCCTTACAATATTTCAAGCTTGAAATAGCGTTTGTTGATTGTGCAATGCCGAACTCTTTTTGTTGTCCAATTCCAAGCATCCTACGAGGTTCTTCCTTCCAGCTGATCGGCACCTTCTTCAACAGCTTTCTTCCTTCAAATCAAGCAAATGTTGACTTTATCGTGGGTGCCTTCAGGGCGAGGAAGGCTCGAGCTGGCAACATCCGTGAAGAGGTGGACGCGAAGCGAAGGAAGGAGTCGTCGTCAAAAACGAAAGTGAGGAAAGGGAACTGCCCGAAACCCATCAATTTTCCGCAGTGCAATGTGACTATCATTCCCGGATAAAACTGCAATGTGAAATTACTGAAATGCTGATTCCTTCAATTTGAGCAACTCGGCCAAGTTTAGCAAAACGAAAAATTCTATGTCGTGAAAACATTGAGGACACAATTAGTGGCGGGTATCCCTTGCGAATCAAACTGCAGAATGCATGGACAGAACTTTGATGAAATGACCACCTGGACAGTCAAGGAACGTTCGCTGATTCTCAACCTGCAAATGAACATTTGATGCAGGTGTTAGATCTCGGTTATGGCTGCGCAATATTTTAAAATGTTGAAGTGGAACTCCGATCATGATGGGGGAGTGCTTCTTGTTTTCCAATTCTTTGCAACTTTGGAGGTTTTTCGTTCGAGTGAAGAGACGTCTTACTGTTAGCGTCTTCTTCACTAGCTTGTCCATTCGAAGCGTCTCCTGTTGACTAAATTTCAGAGCCCGTATTAAAGTCTTTGAAGAGACAAGGCAATCAGTCGATCGATCAACATCCTTCAAGTCGACAAAACCTTGGAAGAATTGTTCAATGAAACACAAAGAGAGCATAGACACCCAGGTAGACATTCGCGATAGCCGAGCGCCGTTGAGAGTTCACAATGACATTCAGAACAAGTGAAGAACAGACATTGAAGTCCCAATCCAGCTTCACAATTCATTCTCCGTAGAAACCGTTGTCTCATTTTGCAAGGTCAGCTGGCTATGGATTTGCTCTCACAAGCAGATGTGCGGAAGTAGAATGATCAATGAGACGTCCTAAAAACGGAAGTGAAAAAAGGAATAACCAACGATTATTTGTCGCTCTTCATTGTGCTTATTATTCTCGGATAAAACTGCAATATGAACTAACTGAACAGCTGATTCATTCGAATTGAACAACCAAGCAAGCGGGGACGACGAAAGAAATGAAGGAAGCAGTGAAGCCACTAAAGATGATGTTTGTTCTCTTTTATGAATTGAGACTAAAACTGCCAAATGCACGAGTAGAGCAGTTGAAATGGGTGCGGCCAAGGCCAAGACACTTCACGAAGTGAGGGAATAAACCAACAATAGATCGACTTGTCGCTGTCCATTCTGCTCATCATTTTCTCTTCGTGAGCCGAAACGAAGGAATCAGTCTCCATGAAATGAAAACGGAGTGAAGAAAGCCATAGAAGCCCACCGTCGATCAACTTTCTGCTCCCACCGTTGTTATCAAACCCGAATAAAGCTGCACTTTGAAGTGACTGAAGCTGATTCTTCGCCTTGAATACCCAAAGAATTGAGGCAAAGCGAAAAGAGAAAAGCCATTAGTGAGGTTAGAGTTACTGCCCAGATTATCCCCTGCGAGTAAAACTGCAGTCTGCATAGGCAACTATCGTAAAATCTCCACCGAAATTGTCTTTGAGTGGATGGACATTTTGTGCTCACTTTTGATTTGGGACTAAAACTGCCGAATGCATGGATTGAGCTGTTGAAATGAATACGAATAAGGCAAAGACACTTGGGCAAGCAATGGCGACCTTTTTCTGAAAACCAATTCCGACTTCCTCTGAGGATCTTCCGTTGAGCTGACGTCAGCTGACGCAAGTCGTCGCCTTCAACAGCGTTGTTCTTTCAAATCTGGCAACTGTTGACTTTAAGTTGAAGCGATGCGAAGGAAACAATCGTCCTGAAAGATGGAAGTGAAAAATGTTGAAGACAGCTGTCGATCTACTTGCCTTCTCCATTCTCTTATCATTCCCGGATAAAACTGCAATGTTAAGGTTGGCTGCTGCCTTAGATGTGGACAGCCCGACCAATTAGGTGCGGAGAAATGAGAAGAGCAGCGAATGAAGCTAAACTTTGTGCTCACTTATGGTTTGGGAGTAAAATTGCTGAATGCATGAGTAGACCAGTTGAAACGAACACGAACAAGGATTAGCAATGCCAATCTTCGTCTCAAGAGCAAAATTCCACTTGAGGAACTCCTCAACGAACTGCCTGTTCAGATTTCTCCCATCAACAAGCGATGCATGGATTGGATGCAGTCATTCGAGTTGAACAACCAGTGGAAGTGAAGGCGAAACGAAGGAAGGAGTCATCTTCAAAACGGAAGTGAGGAAAGACGAAGGCCAGCAGTCTATCCAATTACTGCTCTTGTTTGTCGTTATTCAAGGATAAAACTGCAATGTGAATTGATTTTGCAGCTGATTCCTTCGATGAAATTTTTGCAGCCAAACTTTGTGCTTACTTATGATTGGGAATAAAACTGCCGAACGCATGACTAGAGTAGTTGAAATGAACACGAAGAAGGCAAAGACGGTCGACGATTCTGAATCTGTAACCAACGATTAGCGGTGATAGCGAAGCAAGAATTGGAGTCTGCTTATATCCTGCGAATAAAACTGCAACATGCATAGAATGAGCAGCTAAAATGAACACAAACAAGAAGAAAACGTATGATGATTCTGAACCTGCGACTGACCATTTGATGAAACTATTAGTTCTCAGTTATTGCTTAGCGTTACTTCGAGTTTTTCAAGTGAGTGCCCATTATAGCATCCAGCAATTGATCAACTTGCAGCTCTCTACCGTCGACTCATTTTGAAAAGCTATCAAGTTGGCCATGGATCTGTTCTGATTTCCCGTTTACTTACGATGAGGCCACGAAATGGATTACTGTTTTACGAGGATTATGTAAATGCTCATCACCAGCTTCTCATTCAGTGTAGAACGAAGGAGGAGTATCGGTCATGTCAACCTTCGCTGCAAGAGCAAAGTTCAAAATAGAGAACTCAATCCAACAACCTGAGTAGAGCGCGAACCAAAGCGAGAATTGCTAACATAAAACAGAAGCAATCGAAGTTACAAAAAAAAATGAATATTTGAAACAGTTAGTTCTCGGTTATGACCTCGCAATACCTCAAGATGCTGAAATGGAACTTTCGATCAACGGGAGTACGGCGGCTCTTGCTATTTATTGTTAATCATTCGTTCACATTTTTAGGATCTTCCTTCGAGTGGAGGAACGTACTGTCATCTTCTTCAGTAACAGTTCATCCGAATGCGCCGCATGTTGACCTTTCTGCGTGTGAAACGCTCATAGTGGGGCATTAGTGCTCATTGGAAGCTCACAGCGGCATCGTGTGGTGGGAAAGAGGGCCGATTTCGCGACCCAACAAACCGATCGATTTTCTATTGCTTTCCATCATCTTTCATTGAGACTTTCACTGGCACATTTTTTCTAAAGTGTGCAGATTTTACAATAGAAGCTTTTATGAAAGTTTCTTTAAAGAGACGAATATCATAGGGGATTAGCATCCTTCAAGTCGAGAAAAAGCTTGGAAGAATTCGTCAAAGAAACACAAAGAGAGCAAAGACTCCAAGGGAGACAGTGCGATAGCCGAGTATCGTTGAGAATTCACAATGGCATCCAGGTCAACTCAAGACAAGAAGAAATTAGCGCCCCAATTTGACTTGGCAATTCATTCTCTGAAGAAACCGTCGCCAGATTTTGAAAAGCTAAGCTAGCCATGGATTTGCTCTGACAACTTGAGGAAGTAGAGGCGAAACGAAGCAAGCAACCGTCCTGAAGAAAAACGGAATTAAAGAAAGGAACTACCTACAGAAGATCAATTACTTGCCGCTCTCCATTGTTGTTATCCTCTTCCTTAAGAAGAAAACGCGGCCGTACAAGCCAGAAAACGTTCGGTGATTCTAAACTTGCAAACGATCATTTGGTGAAATCGCTGGTTGACGGTTATTGCTTCATATGATTTCGAGCCTTTGAAGTGGGCGGTGATTGTTGTGTAGAATGGCGACTTCTTTCTGTTATCCAATTCCGAGCATCCTCTGAGGTTCTTTCTTCGAGATGATGCACGTCGACGCTTTCTTCAACATCTTTGTTCCTTCAAACCTGGCAACTGTTTACTTTGTCATACTCCTGAGTGCAGTTCATTTGAGTCAACCTGAGAAAGTAGAAGCGATGCGAAGAAAACAATCGTCCTGAAAGATTGAAGCGAGGAAACGTTGAAGTCAGCAGTTGTTCGGCTTGTCCCTCTAGATTCTTTTTATCATTTGCGAATAAAACTTACTTGTGACAGGAATGAACAGCTGATGCGTTCGATACGAACAACCTAATCCATTAAAGGGAAAACGACGGTCTCCAAACTCATGAAAGAAATGAGGTGACAATTTGTACCGTATACTTTACCCCAATGTCACCCTGCCAGCTCGTCCGTTTTCGGCCTATCCGAATCAGAATTTCATGGAGAA